>JABUQX010025603.1:12500-13643 GCA_015478945.1 Trachelipus rathkii
GCAGATTATTCATACGTGAGGTATGTTAGTTTTGTCGTTGTACATTATATTCTTAGTTCAGGTTATAATATGTTAACTTTATTGATGTGAAAACTTTGTTACCTTAGCATATATTCGTTGGTCTATATGATAAATAGGTAAGGTTATGATAAATGTTTGTTAAATATTACTATGTTAAGGTAAAAATACCAATGACATGTTACAGATACGCATGAAAAAGTGTGAACAGGTTACGGTCTGTATGCAATGTTAGTTACTTTACTGCTTTTAAGTACGGAACTTTGTAATGTTGACTATTTATTCGAGCGTGAGGTATGTTAGGTTTGTCGTTGTACGTTATATTCTTAGATCAGGTTATGATATGTTAGCTTTATTGATGCTAAAACTTTGTTACGTTAGCGTATATTCGTTGGTTAGTGTATAAAGAACTTATTTTTATGTTATGTTTATCCAAAATGATACTCGAAATATGACTTGAATCGATAGATCAATAGATCATGGAAGGGTGGGTGGGGAGGGAGTAGAGGGACGGATGGTTTGAATTACTGATTTATTGATTTACAGCTTTAAAATCAGTAAACTATTACACTTTACTATGATATTTTATTCAAAGAACTTGTTTTTATGTTGTGTTTAGATAAAACTTTGTTATTTTTATGTTATGTTTGGGTAAAACTTTGTTATGTTTGCAATTATTTGTTGGGATTATGATATTTAGGTATGGTTATGATGAATTTTTGTTAAATTTTACTATGTTTAATGTAAAAAAACTGTTACGTTAGCGTTATATTCGCTCACTGTCAGTATGATAATTAGACAGGGTTATGCTAAATTTTTTTTAAATATTAACATGTTAATGTAAAATTAACATTGATATGTTAGAGATATGTTTGAAAAAGTGTGAATGGGTTACGCTTTGTACGCTGTGATAGGTACTTTACTGTTGTTAAGTATGGAACTTTGTTAATGTTAGTAGTTTATTCGCGCGTAAGGTGTGTTAGGTTTGTCGTTGTACATTATATTCTTAGTTCTGGTAATGCTGTGTTAGCTTTATTAATGTGAAAACAAAGTTACTTTACCATATTTTCGTTGGTTAGTGTATAAAAAACTTATTTTTGTGTTATGTTGTACAAAATATGATTT
>JABUQX010025604.1:0-7500 GCA_015478945.1 Trachelipus rathkii
ATTTCAATATTTGTTTTTATATACCAAATATTTCATTAGTTGTGAAAACCTGTTTTAATAAAAAAATTAAACTTCTAAAATTAAGCTTTTTCTTAAATTTTCACATTACAAATTTCAGAACTCTTAAAAGTACAACGATTTTTCCTAATTTCAACATTTGAAATATTTGTTAGTACTCCTTAAAATTGAGTTTTTATAACGGTATTTTCAGCATTTGAAAAAATAATGTGTTTCATTTAAATCAATTTCAAAAAGCAGAAAAGCGAATTTATTAATAGTTTTAGGTGTCTTAAACATTACAAATTTAGAACTCTTAAAAGTACAATTTTTCCTAAATTTTTATATTTTCATTAGTTGTGAAAACCTGTTTTAATAAAAAATTTTTAACTTCTAAAAATTACTGCTTTGCTTAAATTTTCACATTCCAATTTAGAACTCTTAAAAGTACGATTTTTCCTAAATTTCAACATTTGAAATTATTTGGTAATTCTTAAAATTGAGTTTTTAACGGTATTTTCAGCATTTGAAAAAATAATGTGTTTCATTGAAATGCAATTTCAAAAAGCAGAAAAGTGAATTTATTAATAGTTTTAGGTGTCTTAAATTGACGTTTTTTAATGAAATTTCAATATTTGTTTTTTTATATACCAAATATTTCATTAGTTGTGAAAACCAGTTTTAATAAAAAATTTTAAACTTCTAAAATTACGCTTTTTCTTAAATTCTACGCAACTTACAAATTTAGAACTCTTTAAAAGTACGATTCATTTCCTTAAATTAGTCTACTTTTCACTTACTTGCTTTAATCTTAATACTCTGATAATTATTAATTTACTGAGCTTTAGAAAAAAAAATCGTGTTTCATTGAATCAATTTCAAAAAGCAAAAAGCAGAATCTTATTCAATTGTTTTTTAGGTGTCCTTAAATTGACGTTATTATTAAATGAAATTCAATATATTGTTTTTATATACCAAAATATTTCATTAGTTGTTGAAAACCTGTTTTAATCAAAAAATTTAACTTCTAAAAAAATTTTGCTTTTTTCTTAAATTTTCACACAACAAATTTAGAACTTCCATAAAACGATTATTTCCTAAAATTTTCAGCATTTGAAATTCCTTTTGTAAATCTCAATAGAAGATTTAACGCCTTATCTACAGCAGGTTTATGATAAAAATAATGTGGTTCAATTGAAATTGCAATGTGAAAAAGCAGAAAAAGCGAATTTTTAATAGTTTTAGGTGTCTTAAATTGACGTTTTTTAATGAAATTTCAATATTTGTTTTTATATACCAAATATTTCATTAGTTGTGAAAACCTGTTTTAATAAAAAATTTTAACATTTAAAATTACGCTTTTTCTTAAATTTTCACATTACAAATTTAGAACTCTTAAAGTACGATTTTTCCTAAATTTCAACATTTGAAATTATTTTGTAATTCTTAAAATTGAGTTTTTAACGGTATTTTCAGCATTTGAAAAAAAAATGTGTTTCATTGAAATGCAATTTCAAAAAGCTGAAAAATGAATTTATTAATAGTTTTAGGTGTCTTAGATTGACGTTTTTTAATGAAATTTCAATATTTGTTTTTATATACCAAATATTTCATTAGTTGTGAAAACCTGTTTTAATAAAAAATTTTAACTTCTAAAATTACGCTTTTTCTTAAATTTTCACATTACAAATTTAGAACTCTTAAAAGTACGATTTTTCCTAAATTTAACATTTGAAATTATTTGTTAAATCTTAAAATTGAGTTTTAAACGGTATTTTCAGCATTTGAAAAAATATAATGTGTTTCATTGAAATGCAATTTCAAAAAGCAGAAAAGAGAATTTATTAATTGTTTTAGGTGTCTTAAATTGACGTTTTTTAATGAAATTTCAATATTTGTTTTTATATACCAAATATTTCATTAGTTGTGAAAACCTTGTTTAATAAAAAAATATTTTAACTTCTAAAATTACGTTTGCTTAAATTTTCACATTACAAATTTAGAACTCTTAAAAGTACGATTTTTCCTAAATTTCAACATTTGAAATTATTTGGTAAATCTTAAAATTGAGTTTTTAACGGTATTTTCAGAATTTGAAAAAATAATGTGTTTCATTGAAATGCAATTTCAAAAAGCAGAAAAGCGAATTTATTAATAGTTTTAGGTGTCTTAAATTGCGTTTTTTACTGCAAAAGAGCATAGGATGTTTTTATTACCAAATTATTTCATTAAGTTTGTTGTGAAAACCTGTTTTAATAAAAAAATTTTAACTTCTAAAATTACGCTTTTTCTTAAATTTTCACATTACAAATTTAGAACTCTTAAAAGTACGATTTTTCCTAAATGTCAACATTTTGAAATTATTTGTTAAATCTTAAAATTGAGTTTTAAACGATATTTTCAGCATTTATAAAAATAATGTGTTTCAAAAAGCAGAAAAGCGAATTTATTAATAGTTTTAGGTTTCCTAAATTGACGTTTTTTAATGAAATTTCAATATTTGTTTTTATATACCAAATATTTCATTAGTTGTGAAAACCTGTTTTAATAAAAAATTATAACTTCTAAAATTACGCTTTTTCTTAAATTTTCACATTACAAATTTAGAACTCTTAAAAGTACGATTTTTCCTAAATTTCAACATTTGAAATTATTTGGTAAATCTTAAAATTGAGTTTTAAACGGTATTTTCAGCATTTGAAAAAATAATGTGTTTCATTGAAATGCAATTTCAAAAAGCAGAAAAGAGAATTTATTAATTGTTTTAGGTGTCTTAAATTGACGTTTTTTTATTGAAATTTCAATATTTGTTTTTATATACCAAATATTTCATTAGTTGTGAAAACCTGTTTTAATAAAAAAATTTAACTCTAAAATTACGTTTTTTCTTAAATTTTTCACATTATCGCAATTCAGAAACTCTTAAAAGTATCGATTTTCCGTAATTTCACATTTGAAATTATTTGGTAAATCTAAAATTGGAGTTTTTAACGGTATTTTCAACATTTGAAAAAATAATGTGTTTCATTGAAATGCAATTTCAAAAAGCTGAAAAGTGAAATTATTAATAGTTTTAGATGTCTTAAATTGACGTTTTTTAATGAAATTTCAATATTTGTTTTTATATACCAAATATTTCATTAGTTGTGAAAACCTGTTTTAATAAAAAATTTTAACTTCTAAAATTACGCTTTTTCTTAAATTTTCACATTACAAATTTAGAACTCTTAAAAGTACGATTTTTCCTAAATTTCAACATTTGAAATTATTTGGTAAATCTTAAAATTGAGTTTTTAACGGTATTTTCAGCATTTGAAAAAATAATGTGTTTCATTGAAATGCAATTTCAAAAAGCAGAAAAGTGAATTTATTAATAGTTTTAGACTTTTAGAAATTGGCCTTTATTGCAATGAAATTTACAATATTTGTTTTTATATACCAAATATTTCATTAGTTGTGAAAACCTGTTTTAAAAAAAAATTAACTTCTAAAATTACGCTTTTTCTTAAATTTTCACATTACAAATTTAGAACTCTTAAAAGTACGATTTTTCCTAAATTTCAACATTTGAAATTATTTGGTAAATTCTTAAAATTGAGTTTTCAAACGGTATTTTCAGCATTTGAAAAAAAAATGTGTTTCATTGAAATGCAATTTCAAAAAGCAGAAAAGCGAATTTATTAATAGTTTTAGGTGTCTTAAATTGACGTTTTTTAATGAAATTTCAATATTTGTTTTTATAAACCAAATATTTCATTAGTTGTGTAAACCTGTTTTAATAAAAAAATTTTAACTTCTAAAATTACGCTTTTTCTTAAATTTTCACATTACAAATTTAGAACTCTTAAAAGTACGATTTTTCCTAAATTTCAACATTTGAAATTATTTGGTAAATCTTAAAATTGAGTTTTTAACGGTATTTTCAGCATTTGAAAAAAATAATGTGTTTCATTTAAATGCAATTTCAAAAAGCAGAAAAGTGAATTTATTAATAGTTTTAGGTGTCTTAAATATACGTTTTTTAATGAAATTTCAATATTTGTTTTTATATACCAAATATTTCATTAGTTGTGAAAACCTGTTTTAATAAAAAATTTTAACTTCTAAAATTACGCTTTTTCTTAAATTTTCACATTACAAATTTAGAACTCTTAAAAGTACGATTTTTCCTAAATTTCAACATTTGAAATTATTTGGTAAATCTTAAAATTGAGTTTTTTAACGGTATTTTCAGCATTTGAAAAAATAATGTGTTTTAATTGAGTTGTATTTTCAAAAAGCAAGACAAAGATAAATTTATTAATTGTTTTTTAGGTGTCTTAAATTGACGTTTTTTAATGAAATTTCAATATTTGTTTTTATATACCAAATATTTCATTAGTTGTGAAAACCTGTTTTAATAAAAATTTTTCTTCTAAAATTACGCTTTTTCTTAAATTTTCAATTACAAATTTAGAACTCTTAAAAGTACGATTTTTCCTAAATTTCAACATTTGAAATTATTTGTTAAATCTTAAAATTGAGTTTTTAACGGTATTTTCAGCATTTGAAAAAATAATGTGTTTCATTGAAATGCAATTTCAAAAAGCAGAAAAGAGAATTTATTAATTGTTTTAGCTGTCTTAAATTGACGTTTTAGGTGTCTTAATATTTGTTTTTATATACCAAATATTTCATTAGCTGTGAAAACCTGTTTTAATAAAAATTTTAACTTCTAAAATTACGCTTTTTCTTAAATTTTCACATTACAAATTTAGAACTCCTAAAAGTACGATTTTTCCTAAATTTCAACATTTGAAAAAATTTTGGTAAATCTTAAAATTGAGTTTTTAACGGTATTTTCAGCATTTGAAAAAATAATGTGTTTCATTGAAATGCTATTTCAAAAAGCAGAAAAGTGAATTTATTAATAGTTTTAGGTGTCTAAAATTGACGTTTTTTAATGAAATTTCAATATTTGTTTTTATATACCTAATATTTCATTAGTTGTGAAAACCTGTTTTAATAAAAAATTATAACTTCTAAAATTACGCTTTTTCTTAAATTTTCACATTACAAATTTAGAACTCTTAAAAGTACGATTTTTCCTAAATTTCAACATTTGAAATTATTTGGTAAATCTTAAAATTGAGTTTTTAACGGTATTTTCAGCATTTGAAAAAATAATGTGTTTCATTGAAATGCAATTTCAAAAAGCTGAAAAGTGAATTTATTAATTGTTTTAGATGTCTTAAATTGACGTTTTTTAATGAAATTTCAATATTTGTTTTTATATACCAAATATTTCATTAGTTTTGAAAACCTGTTTTAATAAAAAAAATTTAACTTCTAAAATTACGCTTTTTCTTAAATTTTCACATTACAAATTTAGAACTCTTAAAAGTACGATTTTTCCTAAATTTTCAACATTTGAAATTAATTTGTTGGTTAATCTTAAAATACAGAGTGTCGGTATTGTTTAGGATTTGAAAAAATAATGTTTTTCAATTGAAATGCTATTCAAAAAGCAGAAAAATGAAATTTATGTAATAGTTGTCTGTGGTCTTAACATATACGGTTTTTCATGAAATTTTTCAATATCTGTTTTAATATACCAAATATTTTCATTAGTTTGTGAAAACCTGTTTATATAAAAAAATTTAACTTCTAAAATTAACCTGTTTTTTCTTAAATTTTCACATTACAAATTTAGAACTCTTAAAAGTACGATTTTTCCTAAATTTCAACATTTGAAATTATTTGGTAAATCTTAAAATTGAGTTTTTAACGGTATTTTCAGCATTTGAAAAAATAATGTGTTTCATTTGAAATGCAATTTAAAAAAGAAGAAAAAGAGGAAATTTTTATTGTTTTTGGTGTTTTAATTGACGTTTTTTTAATAAAATTTCAATATTTGTTTTTATATACCAAATATTTCATTAGTTGTGAAAACCTGTTTTAAAAAAAAAATTTTAACTTCTAAAATTACGCTTTTTCTTAAATTTTCACATTACAAATTTAGAACTCTTAAAAGTACGATTTTTCCTAAATTTCAACATTTGAAATTATTTGGTATTTCTTAAAATTGAGTTTTTAACGGTATTTTCAGCATTTGAAAAAATAATGTGTTTCATTGAAATGCAATTTCAAAAAGCAGAAAAGCGAATTTATTAATAGTTTTAGGTGTCTTAAATTGACGTTTTTTAATGAAATTTCAATATTTGTTTTTATAAACCAAATATTTCATTAGTTGTGAAAACCTGTTTTAATAAAAAATTTTAACTTCTAAAATTACGCTTTTTCTTAAATTTTCACATTACAAATTTAGAACTCTTAAAAGTACGATTTTTCCTAAATTTCAACATTTGAAATTATTTGGTTAATCTTAAAATTGAGTTTTTAACGGTATTTTCAGCATTTGAAAAAATAATGTGTTTCATTGAAATGCAATTTCAAAAAGCAGAAAAGTGAATTTATTAATAGTTTTAGGTGTCTTAAATTGACGTTTTTAAATGAAATTTCAATATTTGTTTTTATATACCAAATATTTCATTAGTTGTGAAAACCTGTTTTAATAAAAAAAATTTAACTTCTAAAATTACGCTTTTGATTAAAACTTAAAAGTACGATTTTTCCTAAAATTCAACATTTGAAATTATTTGGTAAATTTTAAAATTGAGTTTTTAACGGTATTTTCAGCATTTGAAAAAATAATGTGTTTCATTGAAATGCAATTTCAAAAAGCAGAAAAGAGAATTTATTAATTGTTTTAGGTGTCTTAAATTGACGTTTTTTAATGAAATTTCAATATTTGTTTTTATATACCAAATATTTCATTAGTTGTGAAAACCTGTTTTAATAAAAAATTTTAACTACTAAAATTACGCTTTTGCTTAAATTTTCACATTACAAATTTAGAACTCTTAAAAGTACGATTTTTCCTAAATTTCAACATTTTGAAATTATTTGGTAATTCTTAAAATTGAGTTTTTAACGGTATTTTCAGCATTTGAAAAAATAATGTGTTTCATTGAAATGCAATTTCAAAAAGCAGAAAAGCGAATTTTTTTAAAGTTTTAGGTGTCTTAAATTGAAGTTTTTAATGAAATTTCAATATTGTTTTTATATACCAAATATTTCATTAGTTTGGTGAAAACATGTTTTAGTAAAAAATTTTAAACTCTAAAATTACGCTTTTTCTTAATTTTAAGCATTACAAAATTTAGATACTCTTAAAAGTATCGTTTTTCTAATTTTACCCTTTTGAACATATTGGTAATTCTTAAAATGAGTTTTTAACGGTATTTTCAGCATTTGAAAAAATAATGTGTTTCATTGAAATGCAATTTCAAAAAGCAGAAAAGAGAATTTATTAATAGTTTTAGGTGTCTTAAATTGATGTTTTTTAATGAAATTTCAATATTTGTTTTTATATACCAAATATTTCATTAGTTGTGAAAACCTGTTTTAATAAAAAATTTAACTTCTAAAATTACGATTTTTCTTAAATTTTCACATTACAAA
>JABUQX010025604.1:15000-17500 GCA_015478945.1 Trachelipus rathkii
CTCCTTTTACACACCCTGCCAAATCCTCTACTCCTCTCAAACTCTCTTCAGATTCACCACACAAAACCAAATCATCCGCATATAATAGGTAGGGCACCCTCCCTCTCTTCCATTCTCCATCATTCTAACACCATCCCCTGCCTACCACCTCGATTTCTTTCATAACCCATCCATATACAATTGAATAATCCAAGGAGACATAACACAACCTGTCTCACTCCGCTATTAATCCTAACCAATCACCATTGACACATTTATTCTTTACACACGCTTCACTATCGTCATAACATACTTTTTGATTCCATTCAGAAGCCTACCAACAACACCATATATCACTAACACCTGCCATAGAGCTTCCCTATTAACTCTATCATACGCCTGTTGCAAATTTCCATAAAACCTAAATACAATTTATTCTTCTTCTCCTCATTTTCTCAATCATTTGTTCAATGTAAAGATTTGATCCACACATCCCTCCACTCTAAACGCACCTTGTTCTTCCACAAATCAGTTCTTCAGTCACTCGACACTCTTCGACCAAAATATGTGGCAGCTATTATATCTTCCCTACAACACCATAACTTTATCCCCTATAATTTCTAGTTCCCCTTTTCTCCCTTACCCTTATTAAGGTACTATTACCGCCTCCTCCAATCCCTTGGTAACTATACCTCTATAAACGCTTATTAACACAACTTCCAAAACCAATCAATCACATCTCGCCTGCCGTTCTGATCATTCACCAGTAATTTGTCCATCTATACTCTAGATTTTACCCTTCTTCAATCTTTTTCACTCTACCCAGGTTTACCTCTCCTTACTAATAACCTCATCCCCAATATACCTATTCTTCTTGCACCATCAACCCACACACATTCACTATCACCTCTTCATTACTGTTAATATTGTGGCATATTTTTCGAAGTGGTTCTTCCCGACACTCCTCTCACTTGATACCCTTTCATCAGTTACAAAGCAAACCCATCCCTATTCATATTCTAAGGCAGATCCCCTTATTCATTCTAAAGCTAGATAGATAGATAGAGCTTCCTATTCCCTTGTAAGTCCTCATTCATCCTCCTTCCAACTTCATTTACCTCTTTTTTTCTCCTACGTATACACCTTTTTAGTATTTCTTTTTTCCTCTTATATAATTCCAAACATCTTTCTTTTTGAAACTTCATCATTGGTTAGTACATTCAACCACGATTCTTTTTTACCTTTAATGCTTTCATCACCTCTTCATTCCACCAATTCACTGTTAATTCTTACTTCCTACTTTAAGCACATCCACATACTCCTTTTGCACTACTAACAATTGCTTCCTTCATTTGCCCCCTGTCAAGATTTGTTCAGTTTCAACTTGTTTATCATTCAACCGTTTACTAGCGAGCCCTCTTACATACTTATCCTTATCTGTCTTGCTCACTTAACTTCTCCTCTTAAATTTTACTACCTTCCTTTTCGTATTCAATCCTTCCTCCTATCCAAGCCCCATTAACAAATTTTACCACAGAACAACATAATGATCCGAAAATCCCATTCCTAAACCCTCACTGATTTAACATACATCACATACTTCAACATCTCCTTCTTCCACCAACACTTAATCAATCATAACTTTTTTCACTTCGAATCCATCTTACTACACCAACTCCTAAGTATACTTATGGAATACTCTGTGTTTAAAGAAAGTATTACTTATACACATACTCTCTCTTCACAGAAATCAATCATCTTCTACCATTCTCATTTTCTCACACCACCCCAAAACCACCTGTTTACATCCTATTTTTTGATCACCTATCCAACCATTCAGTCCCCTAAAACTATCAATCTGAAGCTCCTCACCCCATCCAGAACATTATTCAGATTATCCCAAAAAATCGTACTCTCTTCAACGTTTCCTCAGATGGACCATACGTCACAACCACACATACCTTGACCTTTTCAAACTTAAATTTAACCATTAGAATTCTAGGACTCACACAATCAAAGTCTACCATAGCTTTGTACCACAGGTCACTCATCAAAATTGCAACTCCTTCTCTTCCTCTCTCATTCACACCACACCACTCAATTTCAACGTTTCCTTTCAATCTTTGTTTCAGTCACAGCTAGCAAATCAAATTTGCCTTTTCTAAATACATCCATCACTCTCTCCTCTTCTTCTCAACATTTATTCCTCTGACATTCCATGTACCATACGATTCATACATTTTTCGCGAAGATAGAAGGCCGTTTACGGCGATCACGACCCTCTCCGAGGCCTGCAATTAGCATTCCTGGCAAGAAATAGATGGTAGTAGGCAAGCCATCCAAACTATCACTCGCCCTTAGTCGCCTTCTACGACACCCAGGACATACGATGTGGGCAATTCTTTCTCCCGCACACACAGGTAAGTAGTAGGGATGTCTGTAAAGTGTTATCTAGAAGAGGGTGTGTACTTTATCATGTGTATATACTATGTAGATAAATGGTGGTCAGTGGTATGTTGCC
>JABUQX010025604.1:25000-30000 GCA_015478945.1 Trachelipus rathkii
AAACAGTTGAGGTCTTCGTACTCTTCACTACTAACAATGTATCCTTTTATTTCGTTCCCAGCATCTCTATCTTCTGCGGTCTTTACTATATCAAAGAAAGAGAATGTCATTTTCTGGTGAGAGGTGCCATAAATGATTTATAAATTTTTTCACGGCAGCACTACAGATTTCAGGATCTACTTGCCTATACTCAATTAATTTTAGTAAAAAATTGTAATCCAGATATGAAGCTTTGACCGCTAGGGGTGCTAGGAACCACACCCGTAAATAGAGTGTGATAAGAAAAGTGCATATTCTTGTGATTGAATTTATCTCATGTTTGGTCAGTTCGATTTGGTCTTGGAATAAATACAGTTTAAAAGCATAAATAGCCTTGGCCATCCACCGTGCGTGGCTTACAGCTCCAGGAACGCGAAATGAGAAACCTTTTGGTTGACTACCATCGAGGAATGTTATTGCCAACTCCAGCAATTCGCGGTAATCAGCTCTATACTGTTTTGTAAGTAACTGTCCTTGTAAAAATTCCAGCATACTGAGACGGACGTCCTGGCTGACATTTTCTACCCCAGTACGGTACTTTCTCTTGTCTATGGTCGACCAGGTTTCCCTAAATCTTTTAAACAAACTCACGTCGGGTCCAGAACTTACTCCCAATACTGTTTCAAAACAAGCTCTCAGTACTAATTCGAAGATATGATGACGACAGGGAAGGTAGAGTAAGTCACGATCAAACATATTTTCAAGGTTTGTACATGCACCATTTATTCGACCTGTGTTGCTTGCAGTTGTATCAAAACACAACGCCTGTATTTTATTTTCTATACCCCAATTTTCCACTTCTTGGTAAACGGCAACAGCCTGATCAATTCCTCTAGATGTTTGGATTTCGGGTATGCCTATTAATTGTTCTTTGCATTGAAAAGTTACAATTATGGCTAATCTGTCAACCTTTTCTACGCCAGACAAAGCTGGCAGCAGCTTTCCATCCCAGTGTAACACCAAAGCATTGCACTCTTCCAACTTAAATTTTCCTTTAATATCTGCTTGTCTCTGTTCCCTGAAATGTTTTCTTCGACGCTGCAAAGAAGTACGATTAACAATTAAGGTTTCAGTGTTCAATTGAAAAGCTTGTGCTGCAGCTATTAGGATATGTATCGCATTTCGATCAGATATTTTGCATCTGTCTAGAGTTTCTGACAAACGTGGAGTTAAAAAATCTACTTTGCCTCTCATTCCAGAAGTACTTGGTTCGTTCTCTTTCACTGTATGACTTGAATAGTTCTGTATCTTGAGTAGGACATATAGTATGCTCGCTGCCAATATTTTCTTCACTATCACTACTTGACGATGAGGGTTGCGGTAGCTGAATCATCGCGTTTCCTTCCATTTCCTCATAAGTTCTCTTTCTTCTCTCATTTTCCTTTTCAATGCGTTCCTGTTTTCTTTCTTCGATGGCTTTAAGTCGGTGATCAATGCCAGCCATGCAACCTACTCTTCCTCTCATGCGTTGCAAAATTAAAAACTCTTTATCCTCTTTGTTTTTAATTATATTTAGCGCATTCTCATGGGCTAGATCAAATAAATCAAGTATTTTTAAGAATACAGTATTCCCTTTTCTTTTTCAACTAGAGACTTTAGCCTTTGGAGTCCTTTAACATTATCTGATTCACCTGAAACTTTACAGAGAGTCCTTTTAAGCTGCTTGAAACAATTTAGAAGGTTGGGGAATGAAAAATATTTCGGTTAAGAAAATCACACACACACACACACACACACACATATATATATATATATATATATATATATATATATATATATATATATATATATATATATATATATATATATATATATATAATTACTTCTTTTATAGAGTATACTATACTATATATATATATATATATATAAAAATATAAATTTACAATACCGGTACCTCAAAAATCGACCATTACCACCGATACTGATACCATGAAAATATCTGTGCATCACTATTATATATATATATATATATATATATATATATATATATATATATATAACTTAATATAACCTTATATATATATATATATATATATATATATATACTACGCTCAAAATTTCCGATACCGATACCTCAAAAATCGACCGATACCACCGATACTATGGTATCATCCTGTGCATCACCTAATATATATATATATATATATATATATATATATATATATATATACTATATATATATATATATATATACTATATATACTATATATATATATATATATATATATATATATATATATATATATATATATATAACCATGTCGTCCCCGCATTGGTGCAGGGTGGTGTTGGTAGTTGAAAGGTTTTGAGCTTATCAACACCATTCGCGAAAAGCAAGATTTGATAGAAGGGGGTTTTCAGCCCCTTGCTATCAGACGAAGAGAATTTAAAAATTTTCTTCAATGACTCGACGACTTCGAGAAACGCAGCTTCACCCTTTCTAGAAATTAAAGTTTCAAATTTTTTTTCTTTTTTTTTAATTTTGCATTTAATATATATATATATATATATATATATATATATATATATATATATATATATATATATATATATATATATATATATATATATATATATATATATATATATATATATATATATATAATAAATAATAATAATAATAATAATAATAATAATAATAATAATAAAGAGTAATGATGTGTAGAACATTACTCTTTGTTATAGGGTTCTTGAACAGTAATTTTTCTTTCCAGACCTAAGTCAATAACGAAGTAAAATAATAACATAAATTGTTAAAATCTGACATTAGTAGATAAACAAGAGGTGACTAAACAACATAGATTGCAGTATCAGACCTTGAAGTATTGAAGTATCAGAACGTTGGAGAAATAATAAGAAACAACAAGAGTGTGGACTTTTTAATTATTAGTCTTTGCGGCGAGTAATTATATTATTTTTCATATCTTTTATTAATTCATGAGTATTTATTTATGACGAGACCTATTATAAAAGACCATCTTGGACGTAACTTTTAAAACGTGACATAATTAACATACTACTAACAATCATTTATATATATTTATTTATTTATTATTAATCATCTATAATATTATCGTGTTAATCATCACATCACATTTGGATAACCTAAAGGTAATAAAAATAACTTTATTCATTTCTAATATTAATAATAATAACTAGGTTTAGAATACAATTTTGCGCAACTCTGCTATACTGGAAAAGTAAGAATGGGGTCTGATGCAGAGGAAAAAAAGAACGAGGGAGAGATAGAGTGCAGGATGATAGGGAAATGTCTTGTGTTTTCTGGACAGGAGCGTGATTATGAGAAATGGAGAAGAGTGAATGACTGGGTAGAATTAAATGAGAAAGTGAAGAAAAAGGGTTTGATAAGGTTACATTTGGAAGGGGAGGCCGAGGAAATAACTAAGAATATAAGAGTAATTGAATTAACAAAAGAGGGAGGTGTGAATCTGATATTATCGGCCTTGGATAATAGATACAAGATAGATAAAAGAGTAGAACGATTTAACAGTGTACTAGATGTGTTAAAAATAAGTAGAGGAGAGAAAGAAAGCGTGAAAGAGTATGTGATGAGATATGGAAAAGTAATGAGTGAAGCGATGTGTTTAGGTATGAGTGAATGGGGAGAAGATGTAAATGAATGAGTCACAGAAGATTTTACTCTTCGTCAGCGGGATTCGAACGTTGGACTCCGCGTTGCTGAGTTAACAACAACCGGATGCTCTAACCACTAGGCCATCCACGTCCCCAACAAAGAACGCTTCAAACGTAGTTTTTAAAGCACCCGGTTTTCTCATCCCATAAATGCTAATATACAGCTAATTTGAAAGATTGGCAAGAACAGATTATTATTGGTGGATGTGGGGAAAGTGAATTAGAATATGTGAATATCAAGAAACAAATGTTACGTATATTTGAAGAAAGAAAGAGTGAGAAAAGTGATTTGAAAGGGAATGAAAAAGAAAAAGAACAAATGTGGTTAGATGGAAGGAGACCAGAAATGGATGCAAGTACAGGACCAGTAAATAAGAAAGAAAAAAGAGAAGTGAAAGAAGAAAAACTGGTTTGTTATAAATGTGGTGGGAAAGGACATATGGGATGGCAATGTCTAAAAAAGGGAGGAATAAGATGCTTTAAGTGTATGAAAGATGGTCATGTAGCCAAAGATTGTATAGAACAAATGGTGTGTTTAAAATGTGGTAGAAAGGGACATGACTCGAGAACATGTCAAACAAGAAATGAGAACATTAAAAAATGTACGTATTGTCGTAAGTGGGGACATGAAGAGAGTACATGTTGGTGGAATATAAAAGAAAAAGAGGAGAAAAATAATATATATTTGAGTGAGAGACATGAACCTAATGATGATGGAGAAAAAGAGGGAATGATTGAGGCGATACTAGATACAGGGAGCAACAGTACAGTGATTGGAAGGGAATGACTAGAAGAGATATTGAGGAGTCTAAGTAAGGATGAGATAGTAAGATTAAAAGAGAGTGAAGAAAGAATTAACAAAACATACAGTTTTGGGGGATCAGATTATATGGGGGGAAAATGGTTACAAATACCAATACACATCATGGGAAATACACTATATTTAAAGACAGATTATGTAAATGACATAAATGATAAGGAAATACCCTGGTTAATAGGTAGAAACACTTTACAGAACATGGGAGCAATAATGAACTTACAAAATAACATTATAAACTTAACAAAATTAGGGTTACACATACAAGGGAGGGTGGATAAAGTAGGACACATTAGATTACCGTTAATACCAAGGAAATATAGGATCTGGTTAGGAAAAGAAAAGTGGTGGATAGGAAACAACGAAAAACAGAATGAAGATAAAATTAGAAAAATACACAAACAATTTGGACATTGTAGTAAGGAAAATATTATAAAAATGATGGAAAAAGCATATGGTGGGGATAATACATATGAGAGATAGAAAACAA
>JABUQX010025604.1:40000-42500 GCA_015478945.1 Trachelipus rathkii
AACATTGCATACAAAACGTAACCTATTCATACTTTTTCCAAGCATATCTCTAACATATTAACGTTAATTTTACATTGACACAGTAATATTTAACAAAATTTTATCATAACCTTGTCTAATTATCATACAGACTACAAATAACTGTAACATAACAAAGTTTTATCCAAACATAACATAAAAATAAGTTCTTTGAATAAAATTTGGTAAATTGTAATAGTTTACTGATTTTAAAGCAGTAAATCAGTAAATCAGTAAATCAAACCATCAACCCCTCCCCACCCCCTCCCTCCATGACCTTTTGATCTATTGATCTATTGATTCATGTCACATTTCGAGTATCATTTCGGATAAACATAACAGAAAAATAAGTTCTTTATATACTAACCATCGAATATATGCTAACGTAACAACGTTTTTACATTAATAAAACTAACATAACATAACCTGAACTAAGAATATAATGTACAACGACAAACCTAACACACCATACGTACGAATAAACTACTAACATTAACAAACTTCAGCACTTAACAACAGTAAAATACATAACACTTCGTGCAAAACGTAACCTATTCACACTTTTTCAAGCATATCTCTAACATATCAATGTTAATTTTACATTAACATCGTAATATTTAACAAAAATTTAGCATAACCCTGACTAAGCATCATACAGACAACGAATATATTGCTAACGTAACAAATTTTTTACATCAACTTCGTAATATTTAACAAAAATTCATCATAACTACGTCTAAATATCATAATCCCCAACGAATAATTGCAAACAAAGTTTTAACCAAACATAACAAAAATAAAATTTTATCCTAACATAACATAAAAATAAGTTCTTTTAATAAAATATCTCAGTAAGGCGTAATAGTTTACTGATTTTAAAACAGTCAATCAGTAAATCAGTAAAGCAAACCACCCATCCCTGCAGTCCCATAAACACCCACCCGCCTATGATCTATTGAAGTATTGATTCAAGTCATATTTCGAGTATCATTTTGGATGAACATAACATAAAAAATAAGTTCTTTATATACTGACCTACGAATATATGCTTACGCAACAAAGTTTTAGCATCAATAAAGCTAACATATCATAACCTGAACTAAGAATATAATGTACAAATGCAAACCTAACATACCTCGAGGATGAATAAAGGGGTGTAAGCGGGCATTACCCCTCCGAAGGAGGGGTAAGGCCTTAGCCCGAAGGGCCGAGGCCAAAACCCGCTTACACCCCTTCGGGGTGATCCCCCATCTCAGGATTCACACCCTTTCAAGGGGCACATCCCCTTGGGTTTTCTCTCGGAAGGTGATGTGTTGCTTTAGATACTCTTGGTTAATGAAAACTGTTTATTCGTAAGTTAGGTACGTTATGTTAAATGTTACAATGATAGTGTGAAATTAACTCTGATTTGTTAGAGAAATGATGAGTTTTGTAAGATATTACTGTGTTAACTGACGATGATGTGTTAGAAACGTGAGCCTAGGTTAAGTTTTTGTTGAGTAATGTTAGGTTTGCCCGAGAATTTTGCTAATGTCTACGTTTATTCATAGTTCAAATGATGTTATACTCGAAACGAGTGACACTTTAATGAAGATAGTGTCAATTCATAGTTCAAGATGCTGGTATCTTTGATAGATTGGTCACTTTGTTAAGGGATTTTGTTAAATAATACGGCTTTACCTGTTGCTGATATGCGGGGAAAGTGAGAACATATCGAGTATTGTATGACCTGTTAGCTACTTTACCTTTGATAAGTAGGGAATTTTCAGGATGTTAGCGGATTATTCATCCTCGATGTATGTTAGGTTTGCATTTGTACATCATATTCTTAGTTCAGGTTATGATATGTTAGCTTTATTGATGCTAAAACTTTGTTGCGTAAGCATATATTCGTAAGTCAGTATATAAAGAACTTATTTTTATGTTATGTTTATCCAAAATGATACTCGAAATATGACTTGAATCAATACTTCAATAGATCATAGGCGGGTGGGTGGGTAAGGGACTGCAGGGATGGGTGGTTTGCTTTACTGATTTACTGCTTTAAAATCAGTAAACTATTACGCTTTACTGTGATATTTTATTCAAAGAACTTATTTTTTTGTTATGTCAGGATAAAATTTTGTTATTTTTATGTTATGTTTGGTTAAAACTTTGTTATGTTTGCAATTATTCGTTGGGGATTATGATATTTAGACGTGGTTATGATGAATTTTTGTTAAATATTACGAAGTTGATGTAAAAATTTGTTACGTTAGCAATATATTCGTTGTCTGTATGATGCTTAGTCAGGGTTATGCTAAATTTTTGTTAAATATTACGATGTTAATGTAAAATTAACATTGATATGTTAGAGATATGCTTGAAAAAGTGTGAATAGGTTACGTTTTGCACGAAGTGTTATGTATTTTACTGTTGTTAAGTGCGGAAGTTTGTTAATGTTAGTAGTTTATCCGTACGTATGGTGTGTTAGGCTTGTCGT
>JABUQX010025604.1:47500-54585 GCA_015478945.1 Trachelipus rathkii
TTGTTTAAATTAAGTCACAAAAATGTTACAAAAAACAAAAGTAAATTAACAGAATTAGAAACTCGGAAACAATCATGGCTAGTATTAAAATTATATAACAACATTATCAAAATGAATAAGTGGTATTTATATATTATATATATATATATATATATATTATATATATATAAGTTCTCTTCTCTATTTCCCCTCCCGCAAATGCATTGATGTCAAAAACTCCTTATGGCGATTGGACATCTCAGAAGCAGAATGCGGCGCTTTACATCCTTCCGATCACTCTCTCTCTCTCTCTCTCTTTCTCTATTTATATATATATAAAACTAAAAAAAAATATATATATATATATATATATATATATATATATATATATATATATATATATATATATATATATATATATATATATATATATATATATATAAAATAATGTGTGTATGTTTGTGTGTATCAACACTTTTCCCTTTCAAATTCTCAACTATATATATATATATATATATATATATATATATATATATATATATATATATATATATATATATATATATGTATTTTATATATATATATACTTAACTTTAAAGACATACTATCTTGCTGCTACTAAACTATATATATATAAATATAAGTTATATATTACTCTGCTCATATATATATATATAATATTTATATGGAGGAAGGAGAAAGGACAGAGGGGATATTGCTGGAGGAAATAAGGAGGCAATTAAAACGCTAAGAAGTGGAAAAAGCCCAGGAACCGATGGACTGAATGCTGAATTATACAAGACTGGAGAAGGAGTGGAAGTATGGCTACTAGAATTACTGAATGAGATATGGGACAAAGAGAGAATACCTGACGAATTCAGTAGAGCGGTGATTTGCCCTATATATAAGAAAGGAGATAAAAGAATTTGTAACAACTACAGAGGAATATAGCTTTACTGAATGTTGCCAGCAAAATATACGAGAGAATATTGGAAAGGAGACTGAGAATCAAAGTTGAAGATAAACTAGGAAGTTGGCAGTATGGCTTCAGAGCGGGAAAAAGTACAATGGATCCAATCTTCTACATGAAAATGATGATAGAAAAACAATAGAATGGAATAAAGGAGCAGATGTGGCGTTTGTAGACTTTGAGAAGGCCTTTGATAGGATTGATAGGGAAAAGCTATATGGCGAGCACTGGACGAACAAGAGTATGAAATACCACAAAAATTAAAAATAGCAATAAAAAGTACATACTGCAGTACAAGAAATAAGATAAGGGGAGAAGTAAGAGAAGAAGGATGGTTTGAGGTGAGTTCGGGAGTGAGAGATGTTGTCTAGAAGAGGGGTGTGGATATAAGTAGGTGTATATGAAATGTGGATAAAGGTGAAGTGTCTCTAAAGATGTTGTCTGGAGGGATGAGTGTGGATATGGGCGCAGGGGACCATTGCTCCTCGCCTGGGGCAGCATCTTAGGGCACCACGCACCCGCTCCACATTTCGCCCACCTACCTGCCTTCTTCTGGGCTGGCATCTCCTCCAGGCACTCTCTTGCTGCCACTGTCTGGCTGGCCAGCGCTTGCGCATATTGCTGGCCTTTCTTTGAACACGTGACTCGCTGCTGCTTCCCGGCTAGCTCCAGTACTCTCTTTGTCATCAGTCAGACGCTGCCCAGAATCACAAGCACTCTGGCCGACTGCATTGTTTTCTATCATCGATCGTGAGACGGATCCATTGCGTGCTGCGGCCACCTGGTTTCGCTCTTCGGCACGGTCTCATTGCTGCTGAGCGCCCACGCTGTGGCGATGAAGCTATTCTGTGTGCTTTATCTCACTGCTTGCTGGAGACGATCCCCGCCTGGTCGTGCGTTCGGCTGGCCGGCGCGCTCGCTCGCTGCTCCGGTGCGGTCCATCGGTTTCTGGCTTTCCTAACAGCGTTTTGATGCACTCGCTATTTCACCGGCAATATCTCTGTCCTTTCTCCATCAAACCATTGCTCGTATAACAATAATAATATATGTATAGCAGCGTAGTAATAGCCAGCGTAGCAGCAGCAGCCAGCAGCAACAATATGCTGCTAACAGCTGCCAGCGCTGTATGCGCAACAGCAATAGCCAGTAGCCTTGTATGTATAATAGCCTGCTTAGCCAACCTTGTAGCCAGCCTTGTAGCCAGCCATAACCAGCCAGTATGTATAGCCATATGGTTGAAGGTGCGGAAAAGGAAAAATGAAACCAACTGAAACGCTACACCCGATGACACCGCTGCTGCCTGCTGCTGCTAACCAGCCAATAGCCAACCAGCAGCAGCCAGCCAGCCAGCAGCATGTATAGTAATATATGTATATAACTAGCATAACATATGCTGTAGCAGCATATATATATATATATGTACTGTATGTATATATGTAGAGAGAGGAAGAGGAAAGAGAAGAAGGAAATAGGGTAGCACGCCGCACCCTGCCCGAGGCTATCCAGTAAATGCTATCAGGAGAGAACGACATCAGCCTCTTGACGCGGGAAACCAGAAGAGAGAGGCACCCATATGCTGCTATTTCAACTCCCTTAGCAACCTTAGCCATATATATATATATGTATATGCTCCTTTCAACTATGCTCAACTATGTATATATGTATATATAATATATATATACTTATATATGTTATTGATCAGTAGAGTGGGGAATCTTAATTTAACAACGAAAAGCAACACCAGGGCTTTAGACAACAACATGGAGAGATCTTTATTAACAAGAATAAACGACGTTTCGGAACTCGACTGATTCCATCATCAGGCTACAAATAATAAATAAAAATGGGGCAAGTACAAATTTATTTTGTACTAGTTCTATTTTGACTGACGCAGCTTTGATGATGGGCTCAGTTGATTCCAGCGTCGTTTGTGCTGTTAACAAGATCTGCTGTTGACCGATAAAGCTAATTGTTGCTTTCGTTAAGATTTTACCAGAGTTGGACTCAATATATATGCTAACTAACAGCAGCAGCAACAGCAACTAGCCAACAGCAACGCCAGCAACTGCTGCAACCTTATGTAGCCTTATATATAACCTTGTAATAACAGTGGCACCCATGCTATCTTTATCATCTTCTTCTTAATATAACAACCAATAACCAATAGCCAGCAGCCTTATGTATGTAATAATAACAAGACAGCACTGGGATTTGAAACAAACCAGCTAATCATGGATTCAGGAAGTACACACACACACACACACACACCCACACTACGCTCACACCTCAAACAATACAGTATTACTGCACATACCACTACAGATGATCATGCTATATATATATATTTATATATATGGCATAATATATCAAGCTGTCTTCAACTCATCTTTCAACCATCAACATATATAATATATATGTAACCTTATAATATAGCCAGCCTTAGCATATGCTATATAGCTGTAACTTATGTATACCAGCAGCCCAACTGCTGTAGCTGCCTTATGCCTGTATATGGAGGAGGTACGAGGAGGGGGCGGAGGGTCAGGTTGCGAAGAAAGGAAGGAGGAAAAAGTATCCCAAACTATTTGACCTTGCTGAAATATATATATATATATAGCCAACTTGTATATATATATATATAATAATATATATATTATAATATAACATATATATATAATATAACAACATAATATATACTGTATATGCTGCTCAGCCTTAACAACCAGCAATAACATATGTAACTCTTTGCTGCATAGGTGAAAACTGATTTCGTCTGACTGCACTGATCGATATATCGATAAATAATCGATATATCGATTCTTGAATTATATATATATATATAACATATATATGTATATATATAACATATATAATATATATATATACATAACAACTTTCATATAACCTTATATATATATAGTATATATATATAGCAACATATGCTGCTCTATATATATATGGCTATACTTAAGTTTCTGTCTGACTTTCGATATATCGATATGAATTAGAAGTCTGTCTATCGATATCATCTATTGATATATCGATAAATCTATTGATAGTGATATCTATCGATATCGATATCTATTGATATGATATCAATATCTATCGATATCGATATATTATATATATATATATATATATTATATATATATATAGATATATATAGATATATATATATATATATATATATATATATATATATATAACAATAACCAACTATACATAACCTTATATATTGGTTACGGTCATAGAGGAGAGAATCATAAATCATAAAGATGTAAAGTTATATCTATAAATATATACATATATATAATAACTATATATATATATATATATATATATATATACTATATATATATATATGTGACTACAAGCGTAAAGAAGTACGCAACTTTATATATATATATATATATATATATATATATATATATATATATATATATATATATATATATATATATATATATATACTAACTATATATATATATATATATATATCGATAGATATCGAATATCGATAGATATCAATATCGATAGATATCGATATCGATAGATATCGATATTGATCGAATATCGATATATCGATATATCGAAATCGAAGGTCAGACAGAAACTTAAGTTTTACCATATATATATATATATATATATATATATATATCTTATATATATATATATATATATATAACTATATATATATATATATATATATATATATAACATATATATATATATATATAGTAAATCAAATGTCCCAAATTTTTGAGATTTATAGAGTACGAATAGATTGTTGCGAATAAATGTCCCAAAAGTACTCTCATTTTGGGATTTATTTTTGAAATTTATATCTTTAACGAATACCCGGGTAGTCCGCCGATGTGGTCTCTTCCCTCTGGGTGGGGGACTATCCCTCAGGGATGGTGGAACCCCGCTCTTTGGTTCTTTAGTCTGTCTTATCGATGCATCCCCTCAGTATGAGGCGTCCTCTGCGTCCCCCATCGGCTCGAGCTAAAGGGGGTTAACCTCCATTTGGGAAGCTCATTACTATTGCCATATATATATAGCTAACCAACCAGCCAGCAGCAACCAGCATGTAACCAGCCAGCAGCCTTAGCCCTGTAGCCTTGTATAGCCAGCAGCCAGCCAACCTTAGCTTAGTATATGTATATATATATTCCACAGCCTGGCAAACTTCGGTGTGTTTTGTTGTGCGCCAAACTCAGATAATCTGCTATTTGACCAAAGATGACAATATTTGACAGAAAAAAACAATAAGATAAATCATATTTAAGGGTAATTCATAACTGATTGACCTGTAGGCAAAGGCAGGCAAATCAGTAATAATATTGCGCTGACCCAATGTTTACTATTGGCATAAAAACAAGATTTCGCAACACTACTGCTTACACATAAACATCTGCAACGAGCAAACGCAAAATCATTTACCGCCAACTTTTAATTTTTCTGGCACTTTCTGAAACATGAGCAAAATGTTGCAAGAATGCTAAAACTATAATCATACAAAGTTGAAATAAGTACTTTTTAAAAATATGCTGTACTCTAAATAATGAACTCACTCTTTCGAATTTGATTATGGCTGACGTTTAGTATTTATTGTGGAGTATTTTAATTTGAGCTGGCCTCAGGTAGCACTTAAGGAGCAACCCATGTCTGGCATCCAGTTCATTCCCAAATGGAGACTCTCATTGTTTGTGACAAGCTATCGATTTCAGGTCAGTTTCAGGCCTAACTAAGTATTATTCTTCAGCTCCATATAGCAACCAGCCTTGCCAGCAGCCCAGTAGCAGCAGCAGCAGCAGCTAGCCTTGTATGTATGTAGCAATATGTAGTACCAATAACCAACCTTCCTTAGCTAATATGGAGGAGAGAAGAGAGATAGATAGATAGTGCCCCCCCGGGAGGTCCCCAGAAGAAATGAACGGAATGCATTAGAGAAATGGAGAAAGGAGTAGGAGTAGGAGTCAGAGTCAGAGAAGGAAAGAGTCGGAGAAGGGTCTGAGTCAGAGGAGTCGGAGTTGACAACAGCACCAGTGCTGGAGCCGGTGCTGTGCTGAGTTAATAAATATTCGTTTAGTCCCATTTTGGTGTCATTATATATGTTATCAGGTCTGTAGAGTCGTAGAACTCGAATATGAGGTTTGTAAAGTTCGTAAAAAGGGGGTGTCTGGGGAGGGGGGAAACCGAAGAAATGCACGGTATGCAAAACAGAAGAAAATGGAGGAAGGAGGAAGGAGTCAGAGAAGGAGACAGAGTTGGTGCCGGTGCGGTGCTGAGTTAGTAAACATTCGTTTAGCCTCAGACTATTTTCTATTTTCAAAATCTCGATTTCTTTTATAAACGTCAACTAAAATATATTGTTTGCTATTTTATTTTATTAGTTTCATTTTACATTTATTCTTTGTGTTTAATTTTTGTTTTCAATTTAAATTTTTTAATTTATTTTCAAATTTTTATTATTTTTATTTATATTTATTTTTAATTTATTTGTTTTATTTGCTTAAAATATTTTGTTTTACAAAATTTTTATGCTTTTCATGTTTATATCTTAAAAATTAGCGTTTTACATACCCTAAAGCAGTAAATCAGTAAATCAAACAGCCTTCATCACCCCTTCTGTGATCTATTGATCTATTGATTCATGACATATTTTGTATAACATAACCCAAAACTTTTATTCTTTTTATGTTTATAACTTTAAAAAAATTTACATTTTACATTCCCTAAAGCAGTAAATCAGTAAATCAAACCACTCATCCTACCCTCCCCACCCCGCCAGTGATCTATTGATCTATTTATTCAAGTCATATTTTTAGTAAAATTGTCATGTTTTACATACCCTAAATCAACAGTAAATCAAACCACCATTCAACTACCATCCTGTCCACACACACACACACACACACACACACACACACCCATGATCTATTGATCTGATTCAAGTCATATTTTTAGTAAAATTGTAATGTTACGCGCCTAAATGTTGATAAATCAGTATTAAATCAAACCACAGTATGTATGTGGCACCTGTGCAACAACCACACCAGCAACCACCTGGCAGTATTTTTACCACCTACAACCATAGCAAGCCTTACCTTACCTACGCACACTTGCACTCTCT
>JABUQX010025605.1:0-15000 GCA_015478945.1 Trachelipus rathkii
TGACTACGTCCGTACTTAATAACTTATACTCCTATAGTCGATTAAATACTTAAATAATCCTTAATAAATCTCTCATTTGTGGATCAATACTTCTAAATTCGCACTTTCAAAGTTTTTTAATAGAGAATTATGCATCGACACCCTCCATTCTATGATCATATAGTTTTTTCATTTCCTGGTAATTTTCCTCCATGATTATTATCCATTCGTTTGCATCTAAAATACAATATTTCACACTACCGGTCATTCACCCTCTTCCCTCATAATTATCCACCGTGCAAGTAACCAATTAATAAGTAAGCAGATAAAACCAGTTAGATTGGTTTTTTTTCTTGCAGGTGACCGTTACTCAAATACTACGCATCATTTACTACTATCACTGGATATATGTAAAAAATCATTATCCCGAAAAGAAAAATAATAAACCCCTAATTATCGGCGTCCAATTTAGAGGTGTTTCCTCGCACACTCTATTCTTAACAATCCATTAATATCATTTAAAGATAGAGGTTACTGCCCCTCAGTCGTCGTGGAGTGCATATACTCGGGCATATGCAGATTCCACCCTTGACTCTCAAATTTCTAACCTCGATTAATCTGAAGCATTTCTTCCAAGCGATATAGAGCTTCCTATCCTCCCCACCAATTTTTGGTTTAAGTTCTCCCTATTCCATTCTTAAAATCTTTTTTTTCACTAAGGTCTTTCCAAACTTATTTCTCATTTTCCTATTCTATTGATTATTTCTAACATGAGAGTAATAAAGGACAACATTAGTCTTTCCTTTTTTTATTTCCCTTTTATCATCAACCGATTGAGGAACAATTAATATAATACTTTATGAGACTTCATCTGACATATTTAGGTTGTACATTAATTCAAGTTGGAACACTTCTCGTTTTTTACATATATTTATACGCCGCGTTGCAGTCATCCTCTTCAAATCAAACGTTCTCAGCATTTCACCGTGTATACCAATTCTTATTCTCCTACTTGATGCCACAACACGATGTTTTTTATATTCTTCTCGTTTGTCTATCATATCTTCATAACGTCTCTCTGTCATTTGATGTATAAAGCGTCAACCTTCCACAATAATATGTCATAGTTTCGTTTTTCGCTCCACCATTCAACTATCTATCTTATCATATTCCGTTTAGAATCGTGTTTTTTTTTCCATCAATACGGGTTTTAGAATCCAACCTTATTTTATATAACTTTCATCACCTCTTAATATACTTAGTCATATCAAATTTCGTCGCGGATGCAGACGAATCACTTCAATTTTCCTCTCTATTACAACAAACGTGCATGTCGGGCAGCTATAACATGTTTGACGAGATTCTCATAAAACGAGAATCATAACTGGCTTGATAAGAAATCATAAGAGTTCATAGACAACATCAATACAAACATCATCGTGGGCGGTGGATCAATAACATACTCTTACTTTTTACCAACTACTGGAATGACTGGTTTTCCTCCATGGGTTTGGAAAAAAATCCGTTTTGAACAAAAAAAAGTATTAAATGCGGGCCGGGCCCTTCTACCTCCGATACCGTAATATATACTTATTTCTACTTAGATACTGGCGGACAATAACATACAACAGTCATCTTCAATCTCTAGTTTATATCTTCAGAGGTGAATATTTTCGTTGTGATGATCACAGAGAACCAATTAGTCTGTAGTTACATCACATAACCTTCTCTCACCAAAGGAAATTAATTCTACCATCTCTATCCATTCTTTTATTGTCTCACCAGTCCCCCAATTATGCCAAGCCTGTATATAATTCCGGTATGCAATTCGGGGCCAGGTCTTTCATCAACAGAGAGTGAAGTTTAACCGAACCATTTAGATCGCCGCAAGCACTAGTCTCTAATGCGTGAGGGTCTTTATTCTCACTATCTCTCATTCTAAAACATCATTCAGTATCCTAGCGTTCTACTATATTAAGTCTGTATCTCTTCTTCTCGTACACTCGGAACTCCAGAATAGACTTATTTTACAAACCACACTACTCGTTGATTCTCTGGGGGTCTATATACTTAAATTATGACCGCATTTCTAGCAGGCCGTAATATCACTTACACAACAAACACATCCACCATAGCTTTCTCTGTGCCTCAAACTATGCGTCACCTATTTTTTTCTATTTCCCTGTAAAAATTATTCTTCGTCCAACAAAGTTTTTATGATCTAAAAATCATAATAATATTCACTATTTTCACACTTCTAACTAATCATTACTTACAAATTTTATATATATACCACATGATATAATACCACTCACATGTACTTCACATAACGCTTTCTATGTATATTATTAATTATATCTAATTTCCACAGCGGATGCATTAAATCAAAATAAATAGTGATGCTAAAAAGCTTAGCATCTAAATCTACTACTTCTGTTCATATTATTTCATAACTAACTCCTACTAGATCATTTCTGATAATTGATATATTATTGATTATTGTTATTTTGATTTTTACATTTCAATTAATATTTTGCCATATATAGAAGAATAAGAAGTAATTGCATTAGCTGAGAATTCTTAATCGACCCATTTAAGCACTGCAGAGATCATACCATAATTAAAGTACATTCTCTTTAAAAGGCATAAGATAAAGATGAGTTAATTGGATGAGGGGCGGCACAATTCTCACATGGGACGGAGATGGTTCTCTAGCCTCTGCTTTCTTAAATAATTCACGAAAACAGATCGACAAGAGCACTTAAAAGCGTCTGTGATGAATTACTTTATATCACCTGTTCACGTCATATTCCCTTTAGAGACGAAAAAATTATACATTTAAATAAAAATAAATATATTAGTAAAATATTTATAAATAAAAATAGTTATTTAGACTTTATTTTTGCCTATACTCTATTAATTAGAGGCCCTTAATTATAAATATAATAAATAATGATCCTATAGTAATTGAAAATGGTCTCAAATATGGAGGTAGGGCGCCCCCCGGGTTATAAAATATTTCTAAAAAAAGTGCATTATTATTTGACACGGGTGGGTGAAGCGGTTTATGATAATGGATAAACAAAAGCCTTTTTGACGAATAATATTATAAAATTTTTTAATTTATAATTTAGTTTTATTTATCTGGGAAAACAATCTGCCATCTTTCGTGCCGATACCACCTTTATATATAGGGTCCTTTAATAATTTTATTCTGAAGCATAACTATAACACATAAATTATTCTAAACCAATCGCTCTTTCGATAATAGTATCGTATCTGCATCTTGGGAAGGCTTCTCTTATTTCTTGGGCGTAGATGAAATAAGAAAATTAAAATTTCTACTATTTCTGATTATTCTTCTTTTTTTTCTTTCTTATATAAATCATCTTGAATATTACAATATGACTTATTAAAAAGTTTTTTATTGCTCTTATTGATTTCTGGTATCAATTGGATATTTTTGATTTAAAATTTTATTAATATTAGATAAATTTAGGGGTGACGGTCCGTTAATTCTCCCACATAGCTTTATTGAATTCACTTTAATTGGCTTGATATTATTATAGATATATGCTACCTCCAAATATATTGTACCCTTTTCACACTTGTAGCCAATAGGTTAAGTAGAACAACTATACTTGATAATTTCACTTTCCACGTTCTACATCTTGTATCGATTGGTTTTTCTTCAATGGAGACAACATAGGCTCAACTGGTCGAGTACTCATTTATAAAGAACAAACTTACAGAGTGAAAGAACTAGTGTTGTCCTCTATCATCAATCATGATCCTCAGTAGTTTGTCATTTAAGTCATTTGGTTTCCCTTCAACCCTTTTTCTATTGCAATTTTCTCATGTTTTATCATCATTTCTCACTGTCATCATAAGTGATAGTGTTATTTTTCCAATTGTGAAGAGCAAGGAATGAGTTAGGTAGAAAACTAAAAATTGTTGATTCAAGTATGGATGATTCACAAATAAAAAAATTTTTTACTTATATAATTTGCATAAATATCAAGACTTTATTTGCAATACTTTAACAAAACATAAATACCAAAAAAAACTTAGACATGTCCTATTTCTGTGTGGTTCCTTTTTCTAACTTTTGTGATCTTAATGTTACGGAGAGTCGAACTAATGAAGACATAAATACACGATTATCAAATTTTTTCCTGTATCTAGTTGTTCTAACCTCTGATATTTGTTTATTTCCCCTTCTGAGTAAATTCCAATTTCAATAATAATATATCTTTCTGCTTTGCTTTAGTCACAGACATTTGCACAAACATCGTAGATAACCTTTTACTGGAAGAGAAAATCCTCTATTCTCAAATCTATACCTGAGAACACGTAGTAGGAAAATATCAAGTACCAAATGTAATTTTTATCAATGTGTCACACTATAGCAAATTAAGAGGGAAAAAACATACTCGAAACTTTGCAATAAATCAATGGGACAAAACACATCTACATGTACCACAAAATAATATTTTATAGTTACCTCTAATTACCTTTTAAAAAAGTTAATCATTTATATAATATAAATTTTCTACACCTTCCACTACTCATTATTTCCCCATATCTTTCGACACAAGCTAACCGTCACGCCCTCTTCCTCCTTCCTACTATGCTCCCTTATATGTAGCTCTTTGCCTCCACCTTTATCTCCGAAATTTCATTGTTCTCCATCGATCTGTGCACCACCAATGGATGTATCGCACACAGGTAAGAAACCTATATGGAATGCACATAAGAATCAATGTCTATAAAAAACAAGTAAATGTAAAAGTTGCCTTCGAATATTCAGACAACTTTTTAAATTGTTCTGTAGTAATTTATGAAATTTTGATAATATAGTGATAAATCTATAAACATACTAACTTCTATCAGTGAGATATAAATAAAAAATGGTGCTTTAGGTACGTGACTTTTTTTCATCGTTTAACAAAGGTGGCTATTACTCGCCAACTTTTATTGTCTAGGCTGAGCTGTGTCCATGACACAATTAAAATGTTCGGGCTGTCCACAAACACGAGACTCTCCCCATCCCTCAAGATAAAATACAAATATTAATTACTTTATAACATAATAAATATTGTAATAAACACTATAAGTCTAAATAAAATTTAAGAGTGAATGAAGAATGAAAATAATACTAATTTATTTACTATAGTGAAAAAAGAAAGGTTAAATAAAAATTATAAATAATAAACTAGCAGAAATATTATTTTATTTTATTATTTATTATTTTTACCACCTGATAGGGTCTATTGGACGAGCGACCCCCCTGTAAAATAAAAAAATTTTAAATACTATATAATATAATATATATAAGTATAGAGTACCGTGGTAATACCAAAAAATGATATATAATTATTCCTTCAGTTAGTGCAAGTGATTCCATTAATTGGGATCGTGCCTTAAAAATAATAAGTGAAATAAAATTAATTAATCGAAATTAAATAAAATATATCAATAAATAATAATACACTAAAAAATAGATTAGAAAATAATCAATACATAATAAGTAATAATAAATCACTACGAGATATAATTATATATTATGAGTGATATTCACATATCCTATTATTACACCCTAATCAACTGAAGTTATCAAATTAATAGTATGGTGAAAGGAATTAATAAAAATATTAATCTTGAATGCTCAATCACCCCGGTGATAATAATTAAATAAATTTAATAATATATATGAATATGGAGATCAATCCAATAAATGTAGAGTAACCTAAGCACCCTCAGGAGAAGTCCCAGAAGAAATAAAAATAAATAGATAACAAAAAAAAAAAAATCACTTGAGGTGTCTCAGTTGAGTCATCAGGCATAACTTATGTACTTGGCTCACCTGAACTTTAAATTTTTATTCCTTTAACACACATTCACACGCAGTTGTTCGACCAGACTTAGATCGTTGTATCCAAATTGACAATTCGAGAGTCCTCAGATAATAAAATCAAATTCGCACTGTGTGACATATTACGGTTCCGGTCCTCCCCCCCTTCGTTAATTAAAAAACTCTTATTAATACCTATAGCCAACGAAAACAAATTTTTCTCTCGTTATATCCCTGAAACACAACTACCATTATAAGAGATAGATGTAAATGTGAATTATCTATGCCACACACTAAACCCGATCACGCCACTATGATCAGATCACATACTATGAGATATATGTGGGTGTGTGTACCGTGGATGACTTCAAGAATACAGATTTGGATTAGAGATTACACAAGTATTAATAACTATAATATTTTAGACCAACAGTTATGATATCAATATATTAAAATAACACTAATTTGAGAATTTATTAATTTATTATTCATAATCATTCCTGAATAATCAATACAACATCACGCTTCTTCTTAAATATCACATCAGACACTTAAACAATTATAATAATATTATATTATGATAATTAATATATATTATTATTATATAATATATATATATTATTATTTATATTAATATTTATAATATATTAAAATTAAATATTATTAAATATTTTATAATTATAATATACATTATATTAATATTATTACCTTATGAATTAAGTCAAAAAGTTCCAGTTTCATGTTTCATGAAACTCAAGTTTTGTGAAGAAAATTAGATGTAGCATCGAAGTTCTCATTCAGAAGTTAAGTCGCTACTAAATATATTATTACATTCAAATTATGTATAAGTAATAACAGTAAGGAAGATAGAAGTGATCTTCTTTAAAACCCGCTTTATAGGTATAATAGTTATTATATAATTATTATAATATATCTATATATATTATTATATATATTAAATATTTATGATATTATTATAAAATAATATATATATTAATAATATATATATAAATATATTAATTGTTTAATTTATTATATTAATTTATTTTTATATATGTATATATAATATTTAATATCATATAAATATTTTATATTATTATTTAAATATATATTGATAAATATTATATTTAAATTATATATATATATAAATAATTATAATTATAATATAATTAATTATATAATATAATATTAAATATAATTAATAATACTATAAATCAAATAATACTGTATATAATACTGATATTAATAATAGTTAAAAATGATATTTGTCTACTTATAGAACGTAGAGCAATGACATATAGTTAAATGTGTATTTTATTTGACTACCACTGTGGCTGTAAATTATGTTTATGAATAAATTTTGGAGATAAAGTTTATCATATAATTAAAATTATTACCTAATTTTATATTATAATAATTAATAATATAATTAAATAAAAAATATGTATATATAAGTAGACTATACCAGCCACTATAACCAATAACAATATGACCTTTTTACAATATACTATATATTACCGTGATGAATAAGTGAAATAGTGCGTTTGCAAAGCTTGACATTAATTATATAAAATATAAAACGCATTCATACTTACTAGTTACTGTCATAATCTAACAATATACGTTAAATTACAAAAACCGTGAGTATTATTAACAAGAAGTTTTAAAGACAGGAACTAATTTACGGAATATTTTATTAATATAGGCACAAACATAAAAATCTACGTCTAACGTTAGCACTAAACTATACTTTGCATTAAAGAAAAATAATATTAATATTTAAACATGATATTCCCTCTATCAGAAGTGCACCTAATGATTGAGAACACTTAGGAAAAATGTCTTCGTGGGTCCTTTATATATTTGATATGAATAAATTTAAGTATGTCTAGTTCCATATAATAAATTAATAATGTTCTAATATAATAAATTGTGATTAATAATTATTAAATTTATGTATACATATAGATAATATATATATATATATATATATTTTACTATATTATATAATTATTTTATTATTAATAATATTTTATATATTTAATATAAATTTATAATATTAAATATATATATTTATTTTACTTAATATTTTATTATATAATATTTAATATGTTATATATACTTAGTATTAATTAATTATACAAATATAATTTATAAAGATATATATTATATTAATAGTTAATATATTAATATAATAATATACTATATAATTAATATATAACATTAATTAAATAAATATTATAAGGTATGAACCTGTAAAAAGATAATTGCTTGAATAATTTTTGTACAACTTAGGGTGAACCCCAAAAGTGATCTAGCGCTACTTCTCAGATTTTTACGGGAGTTACGCATTCATATGAGCATACTGAAATTGGAGATAGCTGTGACCGCTGTAGCTCGTGCTCATCAAAGATAATACAAAAAGAACTCAGCGCCTCTTAGTTGGGAGCTGACCTAGCGAACGGTTTGTGATGCCGGCATTACTGCATTTCACCGGATCCACTTCCACTCGATTATTTTCATACTTACCAATTCAGATTTATGTCTCATATTAAGGCAATAATAGAGTAACTAAATTTATATTTTATACATATTTATTCTACCTTCATTAGTTGAAACCCCTATACTAGCCTCAATAAAATAACAGTTAAATATCCTATACATTTTTCATTCGTCAAAATTCTAAGAAGTAAATCAGAGCGCTTTTCTTTTTATTCCTCTTTAGTTTTTGTTAAAATTTTAACATCATAATTTCCATACTAAATATATCTCTTTGAAAAATGTCTCACCTCATTTTTTAATTGTTTTTTCAGGTATGTTATTGGGAATTAGTGAAACTAGTAGAAAAAGATGGAGCTTCTCTCGGAGCTGTCATGCACATTATGGGGTTTTTTACAGATCAAAAGCAGAACGATATAGAGACAAACTCTATTACAAAATGAGTTCACGCGCGAATAAAAGGCTTCCCCCGCGCCCTTTTCGGGTTTCTGAATGTCATCTTTAAAGGTTTCATTCAAAATAAATAAAAGTTTTTTCTGCAGCCTAACTCACGAGGCGAGAGGTTGAAAATAAATCCGCCTCCAATTTTCGCCAATCCGCCAAAACAGGTTCTCTGCACTTTCAGAGTTCTACGCAGTTTCGTAATTTTGTCGTACTTGTGGAAATTATGAATTCCTCAACGCAGGATTTTCAGCAAGCCATTACCATCTAGGTGTCTTTTAGAGTCGTTAGAGGAAAATCTTTCTCTCGCCGACTATCACGCGAGAGATCTTTCTCTCAACTTTACCGTTCTTCTTTGAGAAGAATTACATCTTTTGACCTCGACTCCGACTCGACCTCTCCGCGCACTCTCTTGAAAAATAAATAAAACAATCCAGCAGACTAATTACCGACTTAGTAAACCAGACTGTACCAACTCCACCTTAATTGAATAATTTTTACCAAAAAATAGACTTCCAGACTACCGAGACGTAAACAAACTCCTTCTGGAAATATTTTATAAAATATATGTATATTGTTTAGTATCCAGTATACTATATATATTATAAATAGATATATATATTTATATTAATTATATTTTTATATTAATTTAATATTATTATAATAATAATTATATTTATAATATTATATTAACTTAGTATAATTATATTATATATATTATATAATATATATATATTTATATATATAATATACTATTATAATATATAATTATTAATATATATATATGTTTTATAATATGTATTTTAATATAATAATTAATTTAAATATATATATAGTATATAATACTTTATAAATTATTATATATTTATTAATTATTTATTAGAATTAAATATTATTCATGTTGTCGACTCCAGATAATACTTTTACTACTTAAGTGACTCTTATCTCTCGTCTCTTCTATCTCTCGTATTAACTAATAACGTATAATTAAATATGTTGTCGGTTGTTAATGGGGTTTGTGTAGTAGATGTTTGCATGTCGTGTGTTAGGTTCTGTTCGTGGTATCCTCTCTTCTCATCTTTCATATCTATATATTTATATCGGTAGTTAATATAAATTATATAAATATAAATATATATAATTAAAATAAATTTTTTATATATAGAATATTATAATAAAATGCATTAATTAACTTATATATTTAACTAATTTATTATATAATATATTATCATAATATATTAAATACTAATATAATAAGATAGATTTTATATATATATAAAAAATATATATTATATTTATAATATATTAATATAAAGTAAAAAAGGAGAATATATATTATATTAATTATTATATTATATTATCATAAAATATAATATTATAATAAATAAATATAATATATAAAAGTATTATATTAATAAATATAAAATATTTAAATATAATATTCATAACTATATTATTTTATATAATTATTTAATATTATAAATATATATATACTTATATATATTAATATTTATTTATTTTAAATAATATTTAAATATTTTATAATAATATATCTTATAATAAATTATATATATTTTAAAATATATTTAATATAAATATAAATTTAATAATATATATATATTATTTTATATTATAAATATTTAAAATTTATATTGTTTTTAAGGTAAATATTTATAATAATTAAAAACATATCATTAATAGTTATAATATGTTAAATATAAAAGTTAAATAATAATAAAATAAATATCTTATTTTTATATAAAATAATATAATTATAATATATATTAGTAATGAAATAGTGCAATTTTATTAAAATATATTAATATAATAATTATAAATATTATATTATAAATATTATAATATATAATATAATTATAAATAATATAATACTATATTATATTATATAATATAAATTAAATTATTAAATAAATAGTATAATTATAATAATAATAAATAATATATTATAATAAATATAATAAATATATTTTATATATATATATATAATATAAATAATAGTCTCTAATATTATTAAGACAAAAGAATTAGTTTGCAGATACTATTACACAGCGACTTATATTGTTAACGTTACGCGACTCGTCATCATATACGTCCGTATTAAAAAATATGAAAAACATTTTAACTAAGAGTATAATATATATATCACGATTTGTGATATTTTTATATTTATAATCACGTCACTTTTTTCATAAAAAAATTGATAAAACAAGATAAATAGAAACTCACCAGAGATTTTGTTACGAACATATTTACATTAGCCTTTAATAATTAATAGCGAACGTTTAACGATAATCTTTTAATATAAATAATAAATACGTCCTTAATCATTTTTAATGCAAATATTTCAGAGTTAATAAATTTCTATCAAATCTTATTTTCATTTTATAAACGTTTAAAAGAATTTATATAATTACATTATAATTACATTAATTTTTTCTTAATACTATAATATATTAAACTACATGTATATTATTAAATTTATACATTATATATTTCAATCCACCTTTACAAATTATTGAACACTCATAAATAAATAATAATAATAATAAATTAAATTAGTCTCCAGTCCGGTGATAATTTAAATTACTCGCCGAAAAGCTAGTTTAAGGAGTTTGTAACCAATCTATAGCTCAGATTATAATATATATATAAATATAGTATATATTACCCCCTGTTACGGTTTCCGGTTCATTATTCTTTTTGTGGTAAATGTTATAATTTAATTATTAATATATGTGTTTCTGTTATTTAAATGTATCTTTATTCACTGTTTGAAATAATCTATTTGAGTTACATAGTTATGAGTTATTAACAGACATCTTATGGTAAGAGGGTATCTTTGGAGAAACTAACCCTAGATGTTCCTTTTGTTAGTAATTGTGAAGGAAAAAACCATGATTGTTAATAATATATTTAAAAGTATTTACAAAGTATTGCTCTAAATTTTTTATAAATATAATATATATTTAATATAAATATATTACCCTAATAAATATTTATAAAAGTGAAATTTTCATTTCTTTTGAGGGGGTTTATTGTGTTTATTTTATTATATTTTTATTTATTATAAAGAAATAAGATTGAATATTTTTTACTAACTTAATATTTTGGTGTTTATTCGTGTCCTTAATATACTTGGTGTTTCATGTTCTACATAATAAGAATGTCGGAGGAATATTGAGAAGAAGAGGAGAAAAGGAAAGAGATAGAAAGAGAAAGAGGAAATTTACACAAGAAAAGATATAATAGAGAAAAGAAAAAAAAAAATTACTACGATAAAATGTGGAGAAGATGGAGAAATGAAGAAGGAAGGAAAAGTAGATTAAGAAATAAAAAGAGAGGTATAGTAGTAGAATAAAAGAATAAGTCAAGAATGAAGATAAGGAAGATAGAATAAAAAGAAGAAAAGAGAAATAAATAAAAGAATAAAATGAAGATATATTAAGAATGAAGTGATAATGAGAATAATTAGAAATGAGGAGAGAAAATAAGAAAAAAAATTCGTAATAGTATGTAATGTACATTAAATGGAAATAAAAAGGAAAATTGAGAATAATAATTTTATAGAGTAATTGTAATAAAAAAAAAGTGAAAGATAAATGAATAAAACATAACACGAAATAAAAAGAATGAAAATAGAATAATAATAATAAGACAAAAAATAAAATGAATTAGTAAATGAAAAAATAATAATAAAAATAATAAATAAATAAATGAATAGATAATAATATAAAATACAAAAAAGATAAACGAAATTTAGCAGAGTGTTGGTCACAAAAGTAAAAAAATTGAAAATGAATGTTAGCAGCACTACAACCGAAGAGAGAAAGCCTATACGAATTAAGACCATAGACTATAAACCCGCACACATTAATGAATGGAATCTAGAGCAGATGATTCGAGAGAAAATAAAAACTAAAACAATTTTAATAGTGATAATAAAAGTGAAAAGGGAAAGCTTGAAATATTGAGACAAATTAAAAGACCATTCAAAACGAATTCATTATATATTTATGTAAAGAAACTATGTAACCTGTGAATAGAGACTTATATATATAGTAAAGTATATAGAAATATATATGATAAAGTAATAATAATAATAAGGAATAAAATATAAGTATATGAATATATAGAGTAAATAGGAGGAAAGGGGGGAAAGGAAGTAGTAATAATGAGTAGATATATGCATATAAATATAGTAGTATAATGAGTATATAGTAGACACGACGCAAAGATTACAAGAGGCGAAATAGAAATCGCCCTAAAACGACGTTGCGATAAAAGCAAGTTACACACGGAGGTAACGATTGGCAAAAGGATGTCGTAAGAGTACTAAATAAACTACGTTACCAAAAAAATAAGGAAGTCAGGGCATTAGAGATGTGCCGCAACGAGTTACGAGAAAAGGAGGAAAAAAATGTCGCTTGAGAGCTGACGATTTCACATCCCAAAAGGACGTAATTTAGTATGTTAACTAAATACGAATGTCGCACATGCGCAAAGGAGACGTAACGCGACGTCGTTTTAAATTAGTGTGGCTGTAAAGGGGTATAGAAATATATATAATTAATAAGAATATAAAAGATAATATATAATGATAGCAATAGTAGTATAAATAAAGTAGTATATATATAATATATATAGTATATAAAATATATATAAAGGTAGCCCCTTACATATTATAATAGTATAAATATAAAAGAAGATATATAATAAGTAGATAGTGATGAAAATACTCCTATGTATAGTAATATATAATAAATAAAATAATAATAAATATATACTATATATAATATATTATTACCTATTACATAATTTCATACTGATAGAATAAATAATATAAATATAAATAAAGAATATATAAATATATAGTATATATAAATGTGATATATATATAGATATATATATATATAATAATATAAATAGATAATAAAATTATAATATATATAAGGGAAGATAATATATATATATATATAAATAAAAATATGAGTATCTGTTCCTTACTTTATAAAATATAAGCTAGTAATAATAAAGTATATATAGAATAGTAAGATATAATATAAATTAAAATACAATATAGTATATATAATATATACTATTACGTAGTAAGTTCAAAATAAAAGAAATATAAGAATTGGAGAGCTCCATTAAAACATTTTTTTTTAATTTAAATCGTTTCTATTGTTGATTAACGATTAACTTTAATAATATTTCGTGATAAATTTTTTCTTCTATTGTTTTAACAAGTATTTTAGTAATATTTTTATTATTTTATTTGTGTTTATTAAAAATTTTTTGTTAAAAAGTATTATTTATTATGTAATAGTTTATTACATTCCAGTTAATAAACATAGTACTATCAACAATTTTTACTATAAATTCACAGATACGATCATCCGCCAAATTGCTTTGGGCACGGATTAGTCTTATTTTTAATGTGTTAAAAGCGTTTTTTAATGACCGGTTATTCCTTCTTATTCCTCCCTTTTTCGTTTCAATTTGCATAATCTTTTATATTTATTATGTTATAATTTCATTTATTTTTACCAGCAGCGCAAAAGAAATATAAAAAATATATTATCGTAACATTGTGAAAATTTACTAAATAGCTCTTTCTATAATGTCACTCGTGCTTGTGAGTCTCAACTGAAGTAGCACGAGTGCAGGAGTCGCCTCTGATAGTATATATATATATATATTATATATAATATATATATATATATATAATTAATAATTATAATATATATATAGTATATAATATATAATATATATATTATAGTATATATATACTATATTATAATAATTATATAATAAATATATATATATATTATATATGATATTATATAATAATATATTAGAATTATATTTGTTACCTATGTTAATGTGTAGTAGTGAGCACTCTGGTCTGGAATAAGAGGTTATAGATCTAAAGTAACAAGGTGGTTCAGATAGACAATCTTAGGGGTGTGGCAGGTGTGAGAAGAATTGATAAAATGAGGAAAGAAGTGGTGTGTGATTTCAGAGAAAGGGGTAGAAGAGAAGATGTTTTTTACTTTGGAGATGGTTTGGTGATGTGGAAGGAAGGATGATAGTGTGGGTTGGTAAGCGGATGTATATGTGGTGAGTATGCTGGGTAACGAACGGCTGGTGGCGGAACCGATTAAAAAAGTGATTGCGTCAGAATAAGGGATTCACCTGGGAGGAACGAG
>JABUQX010025605.1:17500-33655 GCA_015478945.1 Trachelipus rathkii
AAATTTTTTTTGTGTGCCATTTCTCAAAAACCCCATGATTCATCGCCTGATTATAACTTTATCCAAAAACATTGTGCTTATCCTTTCAACGTCATTTCAAGCTAAACTTGCAAAATTTGACCCGGTTCTCTTTCTGCTCCCTGACAGTCTTTAGGACAATAGTCTTTTGCACTTTTTTCGCATGTGCAAATGGTTTCGTGCAAATTCTAGAAACTTCGCAGTTTATCCGCAAACGCAGATTCTTCTGCCATCACTGCTGACACGGAACCGGTCGCGTCTCTACTCTCCATCACGGCTCGAACAACTTCCAGCATTTCATCGTTTCGTTAACGAGAGTAAGTCTCATAACGGCCCTCTTTGAACAAGCTTATTGTGCCACTTAAAACCATAGATCCCCGATAGAGTGGCATCCACATAAGCTTCCGTTCAAAGAAGCAAATGTTTCAGTGGCAGCTTGTTACGTTTCACACAGAAAATTTGATAAGCGTACCGCTGTATCAATTATTTACTGCACTCGCAAAACGTCAAACCGAGAAGAAAACACGCCCATTAACATAAAAAGATGCAGTTGCAAAAAACAGTAACGAGTTAGAACACACGTCCATACATAAACATATGTAGATGCAAGACTGACTTATAAATCTGGTTAAAACTGGCATGGATATGTAGTCTAGGTAACTAGCTACCTCAGCGTCGAATCCCGTCACGGAGAGAAGCTCATCTTCAACTCGTCGTTCATGGGATAATCAATGACAGTAGAGCTTCTTTGGACAGAGATATGAAAATATAGATATTTATTCCAAGGTATGTTGTGGGATTAAGTATACTAGTACATAATGAATGTCATACTAATAGTATATATATATATATAATATATATCATATATAATATATCATATAGATACTATATATAATATATACTATATCATTACTACATATAGGTATATAAAGTATATATATATTATACATATTAATATAATAATATAATATATATATATATAATATATATTATAATATATATGATATATTAATATATATAATATAGTATATGATATATATATATATATAAGTATTATATATATTAATATATTATATATAGTATATATATTATATATATATATATACTATATATATATAAGTAATAATAATTACTATATAATATATATAACATATACTATAAATATAATACAAATAAACAACAAGCCACTTAAACTAAGAAATCTTTACGAACAACAACTCTTTTCGATTTTCCATAATAAAATATATAACTTCGATATTGATTTGTTTTTATTATTCTCTTGATATTATTAAAAAATTATATTAAGAGACTTTAAGCCATCTAAAATTTGAAACTTAAATATTTCGGGGGGGTTGTTATTATAAATATTAAGTATATATACCTATATATACGTATAATATATATATATACGTATAATTATATATACTAATATATATATAATAACTATATATATTATATATATTATATTATATTATATATATAATATATATAATATAGTATTTATAATATTATATATATTATAATATATATATATAATAATAAATATACTAATATATATTATATATATAGCATATTAAATTAATATATATATAGTTATAATATATATATAATATTATATATCTATATATATTAATATATATATAATATATATTTAATATATATACTATATATATATATATATAATATATATATAATATATATATATATATAATAATATATATATATATATATATATATATATAATATATATATATAGTATATAATAATATATATAATTATATATATATATATTATATATAAACTGCTTGCATGAACTTGCATCTGGTGTCATCATACTCAATGAATGGAAATTAAAGTTCTTTAAAACATAGAATAGCATCTGCCAACGACCTCCTTCATCTTTCCTCTTAGGTCTGATTTTATAATGCTAAGAAGAGAAAAAGCCGTTCCAACGCTAACTTGTTTTGGAAGTAGATCAGTAACAGCAATTGCAGCTTCTGGTACAATGTCTGGATACTTATATCGATGGCCTACTTCTTAATTTAAGACTTCTAAGTTATATCAATTTTTTCAACTTCTTTCAGAGCAGCAGAGAAATTTTTTTAAAGTTATGGAACATGTGTGTAGAAGAAATGAAGAAAGAACCTTGACCTTTTTCTTGAACCGTCGAAGCTTTCGAACTAAACTCTTCAATAATCTAGACAGTTTTTCCATACTCCATCTCTGCGCTTCTGAAAAATGAATTGAGAAGGTAGTTGGGGATTAGTTGTAGTTTCATCACATTACAAATAAATGTTCAGTTGTTTCTTTTTCTTCTTTGCAACTTCTTGACAACCTTTTGATACAAATGAGTCAAACGTTGCAAAGTGTCAGATTTAGCTTTTGTTGTTGATCTTCATTTAAGCTTACTCTGTAGATAGGAATTAATATAAGCAGCAACGCTAGTAGAGAATAGACGCATAGGCCCAATTAAGAGAAATTCCTTCGTCACCTTCTGGAAGTTTTTTTATTTCTTTCAGCCATCTTAATATAGATGGTATAAGGGTGAAAATAAATTCAATTAGAAATATAAATCCAACTTGAAACATAAGGTGCAGGTTTAAAAAAAAACTTCGAAGTTTACAATTGCATTTTGTGATGTGGAAGTCCCAAGTGAGTGAACTTGTATGAAAGCGATTGAAGACACTCCAGAGTCACCAATTCATTAAACTTTTGTCAGCTCAGATAGAGTTTCTATTTGAACAGTACCGCAATCCGAACTTCGCCGACTCCGGCTCCGAACATCAAAGCTGCCGACTACCGACTCTGAACTCCGACTCCGACTCCGACCTCTTGAAAATACCGACTCCAACTCCGCCTGCAACCCTCTTCAAAATTACCGACTATGAACTCCAAACCATTTTTCAAAAATTCGCAGCTCCCTTGTACTACGACTTCCTGACTTTCCGACCCAGATCCCGACTCCGACTTCCGACTGACCCCGATATTCTCTGATGCCATCTACTCTTCAAAAGAAGCTATCCTATGAAGATCCCGTACCTCGACTTCAGACCGACCTCACCCGACTCATTTCAACCCTGATTACCGATAACCAAGAAAATCTTGCTTTTTCACTCTGAACTTAAAGCTGACGGATTTCGTTATGTCTAAAAGATGTGTCAATATGTCTAGGATGTATTTGGTATTCTTGTTTGGTACGGATAGTCACTTTTTCTATTGGTATATGAGTTATTGCGTATTCTCTTGTGCTTTGGAAACTTTGGCCATATTATGTATTATTGGGGTGCAGTTAAACTGTTACTCAGCTGAGCTTTGGGTGTTGCTAAGATTCCATTCCAAGAGGGTGTGCCCCTCCTTGGAGCGTCTAAGGTCTGAATCATTGTGGTTCATTTTTGCTGACCTTCTCCTTTCGATTCTGCGGGTATTATGATATATCTAGTCCCGGGTTAGACAAGTGAACGAGACCGGGACCGACAGACGAGACGCGAATGTAAATTAACCCGACCCGACTGACGTGTTTTATTATTATTAATTATTATTATTATATTATAGTTATTATTATTATTATTATATATTATTAATTATTATATTATTATTATTATTATTATTATATATATATAATATTATTTATATATAATATATATATATATATATATATTATATATAATATATATAATATATAAATACTATATATATATAATTATATAATATATATAATATATATATTGTATAATATATAAACATATATATATAATATAAATATATATATATATCTATTATATAATATATTATAATACTAATATATACTATATATTATAATATATATATATAATATATAATTATCTTCCAGGTTCAGGCTATCGTTATTCAGCTAAAAGATTTGGTGTGGCTCTAAGGTGGTGCACGTAATTCTCGTTTCGTAGATCGGTTACTTCCATTGGGGCGCCGCCCCCAAAAAAAATCGAAGAATTCGGAAAGTTTGAATTTGGGGAAAATATTCCGAGCGGTTTCTCAAGAGGTCGTTATCGGAATCATAAGGAAGTTGGGCATCTGGCAGCGGTGCTGGTGAGTTAGTAAATTAATTGTGTAATGATCAATATTGTATCGTTTATATAATGTAATCGAACCGTAGATCTCGATTAATGATGTTTCAAAGATCGTGAGGGGTGTCTGTACACCCCCCCGAAGGGGGTCCCCGTAGAAATGAACGAAATGCATAAGAGAAGTAGGAAGAAAGTGAGTCAGATTGCCGGAGTAGAAAGGAAAGAGTCGGAGAGGAGTCTGAGTCAGATGGAGTCGGAGTTGACAACGGCATCGGTGCTGGAGCCGGTGCGGTACGAGTTAATAAATAATTCGTGGTCCCTATTTTGCAACCAAAATAATGTTTATAAGATATTTTATCAATGTAGAGGGTTGTAAGTTCGTAAGTGTCTGGGGGAACCCCAAAGAGGGTGTGTCCACTGAAGAAATGCACTGAACGCAAAACAGAAGAAGATGGAGGAAGGGAAAAGGAGGAAGGAAGAAGGATGAGGAAGAAGACAGTATCATGTGTCGAGCAAATGGATCAGAGCTGCACCGGTGCTCGGCGCACCGGTGCGCGCTGCTGAGTTTATAAAACATTCTGTTTGTTATTATTATTTTATAGTTTCATTTAGATCATTTTAATTTGATTTATTCAATTATTCTTTTTAATTGATTTTTCTTGTTTTTATTTTTTTTTTTATGAAAGAAAATAAGTTGAAGAACTATATTCTTTAATTAATATTTTTTTATGCTTTTGTTGTTTATTAACGTAAAAAATTTTGCGTTTTAAACCACATCTAAAAGCAGTAAATGCAGTAATCGTAATCAAAATTCACCCACACTACCCCCCTACCCATCCATATTTATTGATCTTACTTGATCTATTGATTCAAGTCATATTTTTACAAAAATTGGTATGATTAAACACATACCCAAAAGTAATAAATCAGTAAATCATAAACAATGAGTAAACTATCACACGGAATCCGCAGGAGAACAATATAGCTAATGATTCAAGTTATATTTTTTTCACATAAATTGCATGATTTTTTGACAAACAATAAGAAGTGTTTTGGTTCAACAGTATACTCTCAACACACTGTACGAGGTATCCTTCTACTCCAAACCATGATCTATGATCATTCGATCAAGAGTCATATTTTTTACTTAAAGTTGTTATGACCTTTACCACACCCTAAGACTGTAAAGAAGATAAGTAAATTAAAACAACATCCCCAGTACCAAGTGACCAATGCTATGAACTATTGAATTATTGTTTCAATAGAAGCAGAGTAAACATTTGATAAACATAACATAAAAATCAAGGTCTCTTATATAGCAACTAAACACGAATATATATGCTCGTAACAAAGTTTCACATAAATAAAGCTAACATACTCATCACCGACTAAGAATATAATGTTACAACAAGAATACTAACACACCTTATGATAGAATGAACGTGTAACGTTATGAACAAAGTTCCCACTGTAACAACAGGCAAGTACTAACGATACATCATAAAAAGTACTATTCACGAGCTTTAGTCAAGCATATCGTCTAACATAGCAATGTAAATTTATATTAACATGGATAATATTTAACAAAAATTATGATAACCTTGTCTAAATTATCATATACTCATCACGAATATATGCAACTGTAACAAAGTTATCCCATTAATAAGCTACACATCTCCTAACTCTGAATAATCATGTACAACGAAAACATAACACAGACTTAAGCACAAAAAAACCTGTTAACATTAATAAGTTACCCACACTAACAACAGTAAAGTAACTGACAGCATAAAAAAGTAAATAATTACACCTTTGTCAAGCATATCTCTAACATAGCAATTTTTATTTTACAAAAACATGATAGTATTTAACAAAAATTTATCATAAACCTTGTCTAATTTTCATACTTGATCAATGCGAATAGTTTCTTTCTCAAAAGATTCTTCACTTAATTCAGCTTCAACATAGCAATCATCTTAACTAAAGATATATCACAACGACAATAACCTAACACACCTTAACAGCAAGAATAAACTGCTAACATAAACAAGGGTCCAATACTTAACATCAGTAAAGTACTAACATAGCATACCAGCAACGTAAAATATATATCCACTTGTACAAGCATACTCTAACATACTCAATGTAATTTTAAAATTAACACGATAAATGACCAAAAGGTTTTTATGCTACCCTGGTCTATATTATCATACAAACCAACTGATTTATGCTCAACGTAAACAACGTTTTTACTTTAACATAGGAATATTTGGCAAATATTTATCTCAACCTTACCTAACTATCATAAATTCCCAACGAATAATTGCAAACATAACCAAGATTTATCCAAACAATTTTTCAACTAGTTTTTGAATAAAATAATCATAGGAAAGGTGTACATATTTTACTGATTTTAAAACAATAATCAGTAAATCAGTAAATCAAACCAAATCAGCGCCCTCCACCAGTCAACTATTTGAAGGATTTATGATCTATGATCATCTCTAGTTAGATAATGTAATAGCTGATAAAAGTCCTTTACAAATAAGATCCTAATAGCTAACCCAACGAATATAGTGCTAGCGTAACAAATCTACTTCACATTAATAAGCATACATGCATAACCTTAACTAAAAAATCAATAATGTACAACATAAACCTAACTAAAACGCAGAATCATTAATGTCTATATTATGTTTGGTATCATCTTCCATAAACTTTGAAAGAAAATTCATTCAATCGAATATTTAATACTCAGCAAATATATATATATCAGGTAAATTTAGTTTTAAACTAAATGTGGGTCTTCATGGGATAGATTCATTATACCTGATGAAACATTTCAAAGTTGTCAACTGTTAGTGAGGAAGTGTCACTGGATCCTGTCATGGATTCGTACCCTTCGGACCGGTCAGGAGTTTTTTAACACCTTTTCAAATTTCCCCAATTTTCAACTTTGATTCTTTTCGCAAACAAAAGGAGGAAGAGTCTTCATGACAACCACAATTGACCTCTTCTCTCCACTAGTCTATAAAAAAAATTCTGATAGAGTCGTCAACTCTATTATATATCCATCTCCTTCCTACTTCGATCCTCCTCTTCATACACACTCTGACATAGACCTATACGTTTGTCTCGAAAACTTATACAAGTTGTAATCTCTTGGCATTAACGAGGAGGCCGACTAAGGCTCCATCGATACCATCTTCAATTACAGATTCGATGAGGGTATAGGATCCGAGGAAGGAAAATATCATGTAGAAATTCCGTTATACGAAGATGTGCTAAAAGAGGCACCATCAAACCACCAAGTGGATCTTGCAGCTCTTCATGGAGTCAAGCAAAATCTTCAAAGACAAAACTTCGAGTTTACTTATGGGGATATCTTTCATCAATATCTGACCGATGGAATCATCGAGCGCATACAGCTGTCTCCGAGGGACTTTCATAAGCATATCTGGATCCCCTATCGCCCTGTGGTGAAGACTGCCAAGCAGGTTACCACCAAAGTGAGGCCGGTCTTCAACTGCAGCCTTCGGGTCGTGAATAGATCATCTCTTAACCTGGCGTGCTACCCCAGTTTTGATCCAATGGCTTTTTTGTTTAGACTGCTTTTACATTTTGGGACTAACAAGTATGTAGGGTTGGCGGACATCTCGAAGGCCTTTTTACAAATTAGGCTAAAGAAACAGGACCGTAATAGGTTCTGTTTCTTCTGGGAAGAAAATGATGTTCTGCCCAATTTCGGTATACATCCATAATATTTGGTCTGGCCGTCAGTCCATATATACTTTGTGCTATTATTCGACACCACGCGAAAAAGTATCAAACAGATCTTTGTTCTTCACTACTAGAGAACAATTTTTATATGGACAACTTTATAATAATTTTTCACTGTTCGGACAACACTTTAACTGACATATTTAATCACACTACAACTCGTATGCACGAGGGTGGTTTTGATTTGTCCTCTTGGAGCACAAATAATCCTGAACTTCGAACACTCTTAGAGTCTGAAGGAAAGCATTCATCGCACCAAAATCCGGATGAAAGGGTTCTGGGATGTCCTTTCGATACTACTTCAGACTAGATTCGCCTGAGTGATTTTGATATTTCTTCAACCACCAAAACAAAACGTCTCTATCAAATTGTCAAGGTCTTTGACCCATTTTCACTGTACCTTCCTGTTACAACACAAGGCAGTCTTCTAATGCGGAAAACATAGGAGCAGGAGATAGGTTGGGACGACGAAATTGACGAGGAGTTGAAGATCTCATGAGAGAAGCTGAGTTTTGACTTAAATCTATTGAAAAACATCTCTTTCAATAGGTCATGCTTTGAGACAGAAAGTTCCTACCTGTCTCCACATCTTCTGTGATGCCAGTTCCACCCGCTTTGGCTTCGTGGTATAAGTTTCCTCACCATCCAGAGAACCTAACCTTCTCAGGTCTAAGGGAAAATTTTCCTCTTAAAAGGAAAGACTTTACTATGCTTAGAGCTGTTATCGGTGTTTCTGGCCCTCAAATGCCTACCTGAAATCCTTGATGGCCTTCCCAGTTCAAAATTCAGCACTTTAACCATCTTTTCTGACTCGCCAATTACTTTGCAGTGGATTTTTTAAGAAAAAAAAAAGAACAAGAGCGTTCTTTGTCAAAAATAAGATTCAGCACATTCAAAAAATTATATCTTCTCTTAAAGAAAATCATCACCAGATTCCCAAATTTCATTTCGTAAGATGTGAAGAAAATCCTACAGTTCTCCTCACCAGAGGTCTGACAACTGCTGAATTTGGGAAATCCTTTTATTTTGGAAGCAAGGTCTTAAATGGTTGTCATCGGCCCCAATTTACTGGCCTGAAGCAGAGTTAGAAAATAGCACAAACAATCTTTCTCTTGTGCTCTTGACTGCAAATCAAGCTGAACCACCACTTGTGATCAAGTTTGAAAAATTCTCCAATCTCCACCCTCTCTTTCGAGAATGTTCTCTCCTCTATAAATTTTCAGCAATCATGCGAAAGTTAGTCATCGTTTATGAATCAATGGCACAATTATACTTTGTGTAAGAGGATGTAGGAAGATTCCTTCCTGAAAGAACTTGCCTTTCTAAGAAGGGCTAGAGAGAATCCTTCGTTGACCGATCTTCTACATCTCCCACGTGATCTGGTCAATCAACTGAACTTATTTCTTGATGATCAACATCTTTTAAGATGCAAAGGAAGAGTGGCTCGCTCCAACTATTATGATTTCGATGTGCTGAATATTGGGAAAAAGTCATCACTTCACACTTCTTTTCATAAGAAATGGCAACACGCGATATATCAAACTGGTGCAATTGTTGGGAACATTATAAACAAGCCACTTGACACAAAACATATCGTCCTTATATGTAGTCATTTTTGGAACTCACCGCAAGCCAGAGCTACCCATCAAAAGGGTTCTTGCTCACTTTATCATATGCAAAAAATACAACAACTTTGGATTCAAGTATCCTCGTTTTACCAACTATATAACTATATAACTATATATATATCTTATATATATATATTATAGTATATATATATAATATAAAATATATATATAGATCACTATATTATATATATATATATATATTATATAGTTAACACACATTTTATGATTATATATATATATATATATATATAATATATATTATTAGTGTATAAATAGGCTATCTGAACCTTAAGAGTACAAGAAGATGAAGCTCTGCTCTCCTCTCTCTCATATCTCGACAAGTCTCTCTCGTTCTCACTCTCCAAATAACATGAGTCTACATCTCTTCTCCTCTTCTTGCTCATCCTCCTCTCTCTCTCTCTCTCTCTATCTCTCATCTTTCTCCTCTCTCTGAACACTTAAGAGATAACATGAGATGAGCTCCTCTTTCTATCTCTCTGAACACTTAAGAGATAACATAAGATGAGCTCCTCTCTCTCTCTCTCTCTCTCTCTCTCTCTCTCTCTCTCTCTCCTCTCTCTCTCCGTCTCTCTCCTCTCTCTTCTGTCTCTCTCTCTCATCTCTCTCGAATATCTGAATTGATCTCCCACCAACTCCTAAATAGGGGAGATAAACAAGGATGAGCGTCCTCTCATCTCAACATTGTCAAATCCAAATCGGTCACTCTCTCCTCTCTCTCTTCTCTCTCCTCCGTCTCATGCTCCTTCTCTTCTAATCTCAGCATCATCATTCTCTTTAGATTTTTTTATATCCTTATCAGCTTATTCTTTTTTAATACTTCCAACTGAAGATATAACTGTTCTGAGAAATAATGTTGGTGTTGAAAAGAAAGTCTAATGGAATCCAAAAATAATTCTCATTAAGCCACCAGAAAAATAATGGGTTAATAAAATTGATTTTGATAATTAATATAAAGAAAGTAAATTTAAAATAATTTAAAAATAAATAATAAGGAAATTGCGATTTTTTATTAGTTATAGTAAAATTTTGTTTATTTATTATTAAAAAATTATAAATAATATATTGATTTTGTTGGAAATGAAAAACAACCTTAGCAAAGTCCAACAGTTGGTGTAGAACGAAATGGAGACATAAAATAATGGTCCAGGGGAGAAAATAATGAGCAATCAAAATCATACAGTTACCAATAATATATATATAATAATTATATATGTATATAATAGATATATAAGTAGATAAATATAGTAATATATAAATAATATATATTATATATATATAATAAAATATATATAATATATAGTATATATATATTATTATTTATATATATTTATATCATAATGAATTCCAGGATAGAGCGTTGTAGGAATTTCGTTGTGAGTATTGTAATCGGACGGGGGTCGCCCCAATATAGTGGACAATGAGCCATCAAGACATCGTAGAGGTTCAGGAATAAAAAAGAAATTTTTCATTATTATAGATCTTGAATACAACATCAAATCAAAATATAACTGGTAGACGCGCGGAGTTAACATATTTTAAACCTAGCTAACTATAAGACCTATCTAAGTATAACCACTTCGAATATCCTTCAACATTAATTACAATACATCCTTAAGTTCAAATCATCGTACATGTTCTTATCGTTATCATCATTAAAATTAGCACAGATAAAGTTATAATAATTCAATCAATAATGCTACTTATAACAAAGAAGTCAATAATTAGCTCTGAATCTACGTAAAATGTAAATACAACTATATGATAATTATCAACCATGACACAAATATTACTTCTCGAAAGGTTGTTCAAGGTATAACTTATATATTTTAAAACATCCATATATGTTGACTAAAAATATTTTTCTCCCTTTAAAAAAATAGAATATGACATGAGTAAAAGAAATAACTTACTTAAGGAAGCTTAGTTTACCAATGGTAAACGTTTTATCAGAAGGTGGGGATGAGTTCCTTCCCTGTAGGTCCTCTGCAAGTCTCCATGCATGCAGTGTAGTGAGTGCTAAACAAGGCGGCACCTCTCAGAATTCTCCATAAACTGTGTAGGTGGAGTGCTACGGCGCGCAATCCCCGGCATCAGAGCCTTCTGCATACGCTCCAATACTGTGCAACGGGGTCCCAGAACATGCAGCTCCACAACCAGGCCTCCACAAACTGGCCTTCTACCTTACGAAGGTCTCCCACATTTGGCTCCTATAAAAGATCTCCAAATTGGCTTGGTCTCCAACAATCCATGAAACTTCCCACACCACTCTAAACACCGGTCTCTACAATGTTTAAGTTTGGTTCTCACAAATTGGTTGCACAGCTACTGTTTCAATAATAGGGTCTCACAACAGGGTCTCCATCACTGGACGCTGGACACAGCAGGTTACCTACGACCCAGCTCTCGCACTGTCCCATATGCCATGAAACTTTTGAAACAGAAAAGTCCAGATCAATATATATATATATTCTGTTTTAAAATACGTATATAATAAAAAATAATGAAGATATAAGCCGTAGCACTGCTACAACTACCATAAATTTATTGTCGTACCAAATTACTAATGCAACAATTAAATCTAATACTAAATACTAATACTAAGAACTAATACTAAAAATAAGCTTAAATAATAATAACAATAACATAACTAATAAATACAAATAATACTAATAATACTAATAATATAGATAATACTCAAATAATGAATATATATAAAATGAATAAATAGAGATAATAATAATATAATAATGAAACACTAAACATAAATATTAAATAATTCAATAGAATAAAATTATTAATTCATTCACACCTCAAAATGTTAATTGGAACCTCTATACTTAAATGTTTTTAAACAAAACTAGATTAATTCACTCTTTGTTTAATAGATTACAAATTTAAAAACAAACTTACGCCGATTCCAACGGGAACACGGAATAACTCATATAAATTTCCCTTTGCACTCCTTCATCAATCTATTTTCCAATATTAATACATGCAATGATCCATGAACGCCATCTATCACCATATACATTCAAGAGCGGAATCCAGACTTAAAAGACCTCTATGCAGCCATCCTGCCCAACGTAACTACTCTTCCGCTCGCTCAAATATTCTCCTGATTAATAATTTTCATATTTCTATAAGTTTTAATTTTTTTTATGCATGCGACTTTTTATAGATTCTATTATTATATAAATTATTAATTAGTAATAATTATATATATATTATATAGGTATATATAAGTAAAATAAATTAACTTTAAAGATATATGTATGAGTATGTATATATATATTATAACTATTATATATATTAATATATATATTATATGAATCATTATAATATATATTATATGAGATATATGTACAGTCTATATATATATATATATATAGTAATATTTTATTAGTATAATATGACATATCATAAATAACTAAGTATATACATATCTATTGCACATGCGTCAGACATCATTCCAGTAACAGTAATATTTGACGAGCTTAATTACTATATATATAGATATAAAGGTATCATGTTAAGTAATATAGCTTTCTGAGACCTAATTACGTTCTTTATGTGACAACATCAACCGATATAATGGTTTATTGTTCAAGTAAGTTTAATATTTGAGTAGATTGAGATAATTTATATATTAGTATTATTATATAGTATTATATTATATAATATATATTATATATATATGATTATATACTAATATAGCGTATAATAATCGTAAATTAGATATATTATTATATAGTATATTATTTATATATATTTATATAGTATCCATACAAATAAAAATATAGAGAGAACTAAAACATATCATTAGAACTATATAGTCAATATGTAAAAGAGTAAGCATCTTTTTTTTCCAACACTAGGGACCAGTTCCCAGTACTCTAGAATATGTTCAAGTACATACTAAGTACAGTACAAGTACAGTATCATGGTATCAAGTTACAAGTACATAGTACATGTACTTTTGAAAGACTGCCTATATGAAATACATTACATACGATATCTATAATGTATACTTTAGCTGTTATATATTTAAATATTATAATATATATATTATAACATTATATCAGATATATATATTATATACTATATTAAAAGGTAAATATATTATTTGGTATAATATCATCATCATTCATCAATCTCATCATCATCATAATATCCACGACCACATATCTTATCTCCCCAAGACTGGATGGCATAGGAGTGCGTAATCATATCCGAGAAACATACAAAATGTAAGAAGAAAGATGAAGCCAGTAGAAAAGAAAGCCCCAGCTTTAACCGGCCCGCCCTTTATAACCAATTAGTGAAAACGGCCTCGCGCAGTTCAGAAAAAGTCCACCCTAGATGCTCAAACGGAACCATGTTCGCATAAAGCGCCCAAAGCTATGTATCGCTCGTCAATGTGGGGATCTTTTCCGCTTGGCCCAGTGGGGGGAGGGGCCCCCCGCTACAACCATAACCTCCCACAAACCCCATTGTCACCTCCCTGTTATCCCTTTCTTCCCTCGCATCTGCCAACCCACAGCCATATTTTCTATCTTCCACGGCGATTCCTTTTCTGATCATCCACTTTTTCTTTCTGTCTCCCATCCGGTCTCGATTTCCCAATCACACTTACCCTATAAGAGCAGTCCGTTTAAACCGACCGTTCTGTCATCCATAAAGACCTCTTCCTACATGACAAGGACCATACGTTCAAACGGTATGCTTGTCATTAATTCTCACCTCATTTACCCCATCTCCACACCAAACACTCTCTAATACGTTCATATATCATTACAGTCCTCATTTTTAAAAAAATCATTTCTTGTTCACCACACTAACATCGCCATCTTAAGATTGTCCATAGCTGGACACATTGTAATTTGTAGATCTACTACCATCTTATTTCCAGAACCACGATTAGTCCATACTATAGCAACATTACACACGGGTTATCAGACATACCCTATGTAATGACCGCCTAGGCACGTCAACACTTAGTCACCTTTGTAATCCACACAACGATTAAACCCTGCACACGCCACCTGTGCCATTCCACAAAATTATTCCTACTAGCAACCTCCTGCATATCCGCTTCACTTCTTCATTTTCAACATATAACTCCAAATATTTTAAATTCCAGACACTTTTTCCACAGCTTCTCATCATCTAACTAAACTAACTTAACACTGGAGTCTGTCCTCACAGCTCAAACCATTAACTTGACCTTGGTCTAACGTTTTCTTTCAATACACCCCTTTCTTTTATACACACCCTAACCAAATACTTTACTCAGTTCCTCTCAGAACTCCTTCAAGATTTCGCCACAGCAAAACAAAATCATCTCATATATAAGTAGGTGTGAATTCGCTCAATCTCCACTTCTCGCAATCGATTCCCTACAAACTATGTCGCCTTGTCCCACCCATACCCTTTCTAATTCTTTCATTAACCTCAACTCCATATCAAATTGGATTGCCTAAGGAGAACATCACATTCGTCCCTGTCTCACTCCGCTATGTTTTAATTAAAATCACTTTCGAAACTCTATTTTATTTCTTAACAACGTTTTTCAATCTATCGTCATATCATACTTTGATTCTTGACACCCCTCTAAGTGCTTATCCTTCCACAACCTCATAAGTTTGGGTGATTCCCGATTAATCCACTCTTTATACGCCTGTTTGCAAATCCATAAATCCTTAATAACAATTTTTTTCTCCTCCCTCATTATCCAAATCATTTGTCGTCAATGTACATGATCGTTGAAACAAAACATTGGTCCCTGGGTTTAGCTCCTATTCATCCCCAAAATTCGTTTTCACTCTTCGAACGCACTTCTTTTCGACCAAAATATGTCAACTATATCTTCCCCTATCACGTAGCGTCGACACTCAATAACTAAATTACTCTATAATACCTTACAGTTTACTTTTTCCCCTTTACCTTATAGTAAGGTACTATATTGCTCTCCAAATCCATCGGAAACCTATATCCCACTCCATATAACGTTTTTTGTATACGCAACTTCCAACCCAATGAGTGTCACCCATCTCGCTACTAGATATATATAATATATTATAGTGTATATATAGTTTATGAATACTACTATATATATGTACTATATAATATTATATCTATATATATTATATATGATAGTATAATATAATATGTATATAGTTTATATACTATTATACCTATATATATATAATAGTATGATTATAAATTATAAACTGTTAAAAAAAATAATATAAATGAAGAATTACGTTTATTTATTTAACTCAGAATTTAGACTGTAATTAAAACTCATATGTTGGTCAATACATAATTTTATAAACATTTCAGGAAGAGGAGCAACAAATTTTCATTTCGGTTCTCTATGGCATAGTTAATATAATATTATAAAACGGAATATATTATCAATAATAGGTGGAGCTGAGGAGTTAACAAATTTTTTATAGCTTGTTTCTTTTTATTTTAAAAAAACATTTTGATCATTAAATTATAAGGATATTGCCAAAAAACTGAACAATTTGGCGACAAAGATGAACATGGATATTTATTTGTTCACACGCGAATCGATTATTGGAAGATATTTTTTCTCATGGTTATAGGGCTGATCCAGGCAGCAAGAACGACTACATCTTTTGGCCTTGTTTTTTACTTAT
>JABUQX010025606.1:0-2500 GCA_015478945.1 Trachelipus rathkii
TCATTTTATTTATTTATTTATTTATATATAATTAACAAAATAATTAATTTTATAAATATTGATTATCCATTCCTACGTTCTCTTTTAGCATAATTAATTGCGTTTTTATGGGTAATTTCTTTAGTTTTCCTTCAAATTAGATTATAGAGATTTAGAATTATGAATATTTTTATCCAAAATGTGTATTAAGAACAAGTAAATAAATGTTTATTTTAATTTTTTTTTCTTAAATTAAACGAGTGTTTTATAGATTCTTAACAGGAAAAAAAAAACAACTTGTAAAAAAATTTAAATTTCGCATGAATATGTTGTATACCGTCTTGAAATTTGCTCTCTGATTTTGGAGAAGTATGGCCGTTACCATTTATAATTGTTAAAAATAGTTTTTGAATGCCGATGATGCTTACACTTTTTGTTTAATTTTACATAATCTTTATTATACAATGTAATGTATTCTTCAGATGACCTATTTCACAAACAAAAAATAAGAGAAATTTTATCAAACTGCAAAGTTGAAGATATCCGTCATTTCTTAATAAAACTCGTGTAAGCACGGAGTAGCAAAGTGTAGGATCGCCTCTGATAAATATATACTAATAATTATATATATAAATATACTAATATATATATATATATATAATATATATATATTTATATATATTATATAATACTTATATATATAATTATGTGCCTCCCCATGGTTTCGGTTCACGAGCCGCCACTGATATATATAATATTATATATATATATATATATATATAAATATATATATATAGTTTATATTATATATATTATAATATATATATTATATACTTATATAACTACTTATATATATATATATTATATATACATATATTATATATATATATTTATATTATATATACTTATATATATAGTTATATATATATATAATATATATATAATATAGTATATATATATATAATTATATATATAAGATTATATAATATAATATATATAATATAATATTAAATATATATATATATATTTAGATATATAATATAATAATATATATATAGATAATATATATAATATATATATATATATATACATATTATATATATATATATATATATAAATATGATATATATATATAGGTATATATATATATAAATTATACTATATATACTTATATATATATATATATATATTAATATAATATATATTATATATATATATATATATATATAATATATATACATTAATAATATAATACATATAATAAATAAATTATATATTATATTAATATATATAAGTATAGTATATAATAAATATATACAACATATAATATATAATCATATATATATAGATATATATAGATTAGTGATATATATAATATATATATATATATATATATATTATATATATATATATATATAATAAATTATTAGTATATATATATTATATTGTAATATACTATATATATTATATAATATATTATATATATATATATATAATATATATATATTATATATATATATATAATATATATATAATTATATGATTATATATATCATATATATAGATATAAACAGTATTATAAATATCACTAGAGAAAATATAGTTAGTAAAATTTTAACTACCAGAAGTTGTAAGCAGTATTAACTATTTTTTAGTCATTACTACCGGTAGTTTATGTACAAGTTACCTGGTTAAGATTTTTACGTTATTATGAGTTGTCCAATAACGTTTCATATGAGTAGTTTGACTTTTTTCAGTAGTTTAAATATTTTCCGAAAGTGGTTAACTTTCTAACACCAATAGTGGTAAATTCTACTACATAACATTGACATCAACACGATATCGTAATTATAACACCTATTTTAATAAATTAGGCGACTAACTTAGTAATTGTAACAATTACTATTTTTGTATGTATTTTGATTCCAGTGAAGGAAATTTTCTACTCCATATTTGCCTGCGTTAAAATATGAAAATAAATTAAGTACTATAGGTTTCTTGATATTTACATAACAGGAAATATAAGAAAGTAGGTTTACATTTTGTAGTAGGCTATAATATAATTTGTGAAATAATAATAAACAATGTTTTATAAGTTGTTAGACACGACTCAGACTCCTCTCCCAACTTTTTCTTCTCTGATACGAATCCGTCCGCTTTCGATAACTTCTCTTATGCATTTCGAAATTTCTCTTTTTTCAGCCGGACCCCCTTCCCCCTTTACAGTCGGGGTCCCTGTACTGCCGGCCCCGATCCCTACTTCTTCTCTCCTCTATGCAATCGCAAATTTGATCCTTCTACGGGTATTTCCTATTTTTATTGGCCAGCACCCACTGAGGGAGCCCTATGGGAGGGTAACAACGTCTACGTCAATGTTACCCCATAATAAGGGGGGGTTACCAAATTTGAGGGGGATACATTCAACCAGAACTCCCTTAAATTGAGGGGAAAGAAAAAAAAGTGTGTGTAGGACAGTTCCTAACCTTGCTAAAGACTCAAATATCCGATCAAGCCTATCGTC
>JABUQX010025606.1:7500-32500 GCA_015478945.1 Trachelipus rathkii
TCAGAACAGAAAAAACACTCAAAAACGACGTTTTAAGTGGTCTTGAAAGAAGCTGCGGCTTTCACTCTCATTTGTCAAGGAGTTTGCTAAAAAGTAAACATTATTCATATCTGAAATGTTCCATCCATGCGTGATATTGTTTGTTTTGAATATGCAGTGGATTTCTGAGATGATTCCACCCATGCGGATCTTCTTTCTTTTGTATATGCACCGGATATCTGAGACGATTCCACCCATGCGGATAATGTTTGTTCTGAGTATGCACAGGATATCTGAAAATGGTTCCATCCATTCGGCATATTCTCATGAATTGTGGGTCTAAAGACGTTTTTGCGTTCTTCAAGAATCCAGCGCCTTTAACATCGACCCTTTCCCAATGACTTTTTCTGTTGTTACCCTACTCAATCGTATCACTAAAGATATCTTCTTATCACTCACCTATCGTATTAATCTTATCATCAACTTAGAGGCTCTTCTTCCTCATTCATCTTCCTGGTACTCAGATTTGTCATCAGACAGACACGCTCTTAATCCATCCAGCTCTTTCCACTTATTATCATAACAGACTCTTCTACTCAGTCACTGCACTTTACTCTGTAGTTCTTCAAGAACAGACGCTCTATCTACTCATTACTCTCCTACTCATATCTTTTTGCCGGTGAAAAACAGCGCTCTCTTCTTCTCATCACTCCTCCTGTACTTCACATCTTTGTCAAAAACAGGAAGCATCTTCTTCTCATCACTCTCCCTACTTAATCGTTGATATTACAACGTTACTTACTGAACTGCTCTTAATTACGCATTCCCTCTTCTTTTATAATTTATAGTAACTCCTGAGGAGATATGAATGTCAATTTGTGGCGGCGCTACGGTAATAAGTATTTTTGTTTATGAATCTTTGTCTTCGTATTTGTTCTTTGTATTTATATACTATATATATATAATATATATATTCATTTAATATATATATATTATATAATATATTAGGATATTAAAATATACTACTTTAGTATATCATAAATATATAATATAATATAATTATTATATATATATATATATATATATATATATATAATTATATACACATATATATATAATATATATAGTAATAATATATTACATATATTTATATATATTATATATATATTATATATATATTCTATACTAATATATATCAGTATATATAAATATATATATATATATATATATAGTATATATTAATATATATATATATAGTATATATATATATTTAGGTATATATGCGTATAGTCTGATCCCCAAAACTGCTAGTATACATATACTCAAATATATCTATATTAATACGCAGTCAAGTATGGCGTAAAGACCACGCCGAGATTTGGAGCATCCAGCCGACCTCATCATGCGAGATCTATCAGCTGACTCATAGTTAAGCTCAACGATGTTGAAGTGACAGTGGGTGAAATGCTGATACTAATCCAAACGTGAACAAAGAAATTTAAACAGAAGTACTGCGATCGGCAGCGAAGAGCAGCAGTACTGGTTTGGTCAAACAGAGCTTGTGATAGCTGCGGCGCTTGGAAGTAGAAGAATTTAGCATGTAGTAGCCCATAGAACATGCTGAGGACAGAGAGATATATGGAAATGTAAGCATCGGGTATACATAAAAAGAAAGTATAATATGCGAAAATATAATAGAAATATTATAACAACTAATATCAGATATCATATTAGGTATACATAGATATAAATATGGTTCATATAGTAAATATAGCGATGTATATAACATAAATATCAATAATAATAACCCTATAAAAATATATATGTAGTCTATATATAACGAGTAGTTAAGGAATAAAGTAAGGAATATATTTATATATACTACCCTAGTCTACCGAAAAGGTATTTTTTATTATAAGAATTTTGTATAGTTTTCCTACTTTGAAATGTATTTATTTTAGCCCAATAGCATAAAGAATAAAGTTACCTAGCAACTCACGTTGCTCCATAAAGTAGTTAAGCAATTATATAAAAAAAAAATATAGGAACATTATAGAATTACTTATTCAGTAGCACTAACGCCTACCAAGCCCTGCTTCTGAATATTTTAGTGAATATACAGTTTAAATTTTTATTTTATGCGGGATATTTTAATTTATTTAACTTTGCATTGGTTAAAAAAACACGGCAATACGTCGGCAGGCCATTGAAGACTTGGTAGATGTGTTAGCGAGTAAGGATACATACTTGGAAAAAAAAGATAACTACCAAAAACAAATATTTTATCTTTTTTATTTTTTCGACTTATAAAACAAATCTATCCATGCAGAAGAGGACCCAAGATCACAGTGCACAACGAATGGGTCCGAAATATAATAAAATATAATATAAAAGCCCAATATTGTATACGAAGAATTGAAAATATAACATAGAAATGTATGTTTCTATGAAGATGGTTTTAGTATAATTAGTGTAGTATATAATTTAGGTCAATAAGTATTAATATAATATATTTATAAGGAATTATGTCGTTTAATAATTCTTGAAGAACTTCTAATTTGGGAGGTATGATGTGAAGAATGGGAGAGATAAAAATAATTCAAGGATAACGGGTTATAGTAATTAGAACATGATAGTAAAATAACGACTTCGTAGAGAAATTCACATAAAGGAAGAGCATTGATTATAAATGTGACCTTTGTTATCAAAAATAAGAAGATGGTGTAGTAAACATAGTTGAGATTAGTGTGGATGATATAATAATATAAACCTATCAAACTATAGAGGAAAAGGTATAAAGGATAGATTAGTTACAGTGCAATAAATGATTCTGTAGACTCTTACAAGAGACTGCATAGATGTAGGAGAAAATAGATAAAATAACATTGATTAATAATATATCAGAGTATGGTGATATATAGATATAGGATAAACTTATATTTCAAATATAGTATTAAATAGTGCCAATCTTTTAAAAGAGTAAATAGGGGATGCAGTAATATATAAATATGGATTGAATAAATTATACTGATGATTAAGTTAGAGCTTCATTAATAGGTACCACTATATATTTATTTACAAAGGTTGGTATATACGAATGATCATATAATAAATATTTAAATATAGGTAATAGTATAGTATATACTAACAAACTCAAAGTGGGTGTGTTTGTGTTGTCGCTGTGTTAGTGTGGTGTTGTTTTGTGTGTCATGATTGCAACTCCAAACGGTAATTAATATTACTTTGATATCGGAATGTCAAATTTGTCAAAATTCATTTGCAAGTGAGAGATAATTGCATAAGTCTCCTAACTATAGCCTGATAACTGAGCGAAAAAGAACACGCTAGAGTGCGTATATACAGAGTCTTAATTTTTGTTAGAAGTCCTCGGCATACTCAGTGAACCTCGAGAGCTGACACGTTGTGAGAGCCTCCCAGAGCGTAAGTGACGTGACGCGATGCGAAGGAGTATAAGAAGACTTAAGTAATTACTAAACAATTAAGATTAATACAACAAATTTTTTGTACTCGCCTCCAGGTGTGCTAGAAGAGTTCAAGTATAATAAAATTGCTCTTATTCTTCAATTAAGACTATTATGTCAGAATATACTCCGTGAACCTGATTCTGATAGATGATGGCACCTACCCACGAAAATACGAAAGTAAACGAAGATATATGAAGTTTAAGAGGAGTGGCGATTAACAGTAACAGTATAAAGATAATGTGTACAATTAGAATAAGTAAGAAATATATAGTATAATATAAATTGGATCCCAAAATGTAATAGACGCGTTGAGACGCGTATTAGTGACGCCCTTATCATAATTAATATCTTAGATAGGTCGCTGGAGAATGTTGAAGAAAGGCACGTGTGCCGTTGTTTGCCTGAGCGAGGATACCCAAAAAGCAGATGTTTAACAAATCTGTAGGTAATGTTGATGTTAGTTAGATGCGTGATAGTATACAGTGTAAGAATACAGTAATAGCCTAAGTACGAAATGTCATATTCGTGCCCTAAGTGATGGAACTTATTTGTAAAAGAAGGATCACGAGGGTAGACCCAGTTATGATAAAATCACCCAGCATTTCTTGATGATACAACCAAGATGATTAGTGAGACAAATGATTAACATTGACGTCTAAGCTACCACAAGTTAAAGTAGCAATTATAGTGAGATATAAATGAATCAGACTACGATAATATGAAATTTGATATAATAATTAATATTATTATATATATATTAATAATATATAAATATATATTTATGTTAAATATAAAGTAATAAATATAAGATCAATTTAATAATATTATATATCATAGTAACTGTAAGTGATAATAGTTCTAATACAATATAATATAAATAGAAATGAAAACCAATTATTTTGTAATTCTTAAACGTAAATCAAATATTAAAAAATTAATAATAATTATTAAATACAAAATTAATATTAACTAATGAATACAATATATATTATAATATTACATTTAATAAAATAATTTAATTTTAAAGAAAGTGATATAAATAAATAGATTACTCATCTACAATAAAAAGTTAGATTTTTAATAATAAATTAATATACTGAATTGAGGCTTACCCTAGGAGATCAAATTTAATTGTAATCACATGATTTAATAGTATTTATTATAAACTACTAAAACTATTACTTATAAATAATAAATTAATTCTATTATGTGAATGGATAGTAAAAGTATTTAACTTACTATCTAATTTATAAAGCTTAAATATTATTTATTATAGATAAATATGATTTGAACACTGGATATAGTTTGGAACTGTAATTATTATATCATGATATAAAGCGTCAGAAAGAATAACTTACTAGAAGAGAACACTCAGATTAAATGAGCTAAATATATTAATAACGAACGACTGATAGAAACTTGTAATGTGTATTCAGCTCTTTAGTATAGTCGTATTAAGCTGGATCAAATATCAAGAATCTTAATGTGATATAAATTATATAAATATGTTTTATGTTATAAAATTTTTTGAGAAGTTATTAGACTTACGATAGTATTTTTTTGTGCCTGTGAGGAAAGCTAACCGCTCATTTCTGCGGTTCATTTAAGAAGCCTGTTCCGACAGTTACTCCTTCTGAAAAATAATCACATACGTTCCAGTAATATATTAATAAAGATTGTCTATTAAATATGTAATTAATTATATAATTAAATTTGAAATATTAACATAATCATAAATATAAATATATGCTGAATTAGATATAATTATAAATATTTTTAGTAGAAATCGATTATAATAATTTATATTTATACAAATATTATTATACTTAATAAATAAAATAATCTTAATTTATAAATATTATTATTTATATCACTATATATTAATATTACATAAAGAATAATAATATATATTATTAATAATATATTAATAATAAATTATAATTTAAATATTAAATTAATATAATATATAAATACATATAATATTAATTATAAAGTATATAATATATATTAATATATATCATATATATACCTATTATTAAAATAAATATAATATTAATACAAATATACAGACATTCTCATACCTAATTTTTTAAATAATTATTAACATCAAAACAATATACTTAATGTTAATATAATAATATAATATTTAAATTATTAAATTATCATAATTATATAGTAATTAATATATTAATATAAATTAATATTAATATATAATATAATATAAGTATAATAAATATCATATATATATTAATAATTATAATTAATATCCATTACAATATGATTAATATTATATAATATTATACTATATTATAATATATTCCCAAGAGTTATATACTTTAATTCATTATTAATTATTATAATTATCTAGTAATATTGTAAATATTATATTAATATATATACTATAAATATTATATATTATTTTATATTATTATAATTTAATATATTATATAATTAGTCGTTATTATCCATTAATCATCTTGCCTCTATATTAAACCTATAAATGATTACTAACATTAGATACGATTTAAATAATATAAATTAATCTTCAATAAATATTATAATATATTTATAGATATAATAACTTACATATTTAATATTTATTGTAATTTTCTATTATAGTTTTCACTTATATAGTGATCATATTATGATATTATTCACGGTTTACCAAGTTGTATCTAAGTTCCTACAAATATTATACTTTTATAATTGTTCAACTAACTAATCTCCGAAAAAAAAATTAGTGTAAAATCAGATTATGTCATATTTTACTAAAAAGAGCTTATTATATAACATACAATTAATTATCATGAATTTAATTAAATATAATTTAACATATTAGGTCAAAGATTTAATAGGAATAGTAAACATATTTACTAGAATTATAATAATTAAGATAGTATTATAACTTATTATATTATATTCATATAATAAATATTTATATTAAAAACATTATATAAAAAATATATATATAATATAGTAATTTTTACATTAAATACAAATGCAATAAAGAAAATAATAAACTATTTTTTGGATTGGAATCAGGAGTGTTTTTATAAATATCTTTCTTAAATATCTTTTGTAAAACTACATTAAATAACTGTTTTGGTCAGAAAGAGTTTGTTTGCACTTTATTCTAAAAATATAAAGAACGGAGATAATAGATCTGTATTGAAAAAGGTCGATTAACTTGCGCAGAGCAAAAAAGACAGAATACGGGTATAGAATCCTGCATCATATAACTAAAATATATTATTATTAATTATATAGTAATATATAATTAATAATATAATATTATAATATAAATAATAAATAAATATTATATATAATATATATATAAACATCATAATACACTAATATTATATATTAATATAACATTATATATTATAATATATATAATAATATATGATATAATAATATATTAATCAATAATAATATAATATTTCATGCAATTTTATAAGTATAGTATATTATATAAAATATTAATAATACTAATATATAATTATATAAGAATACTAATTTATATAATATATATATAATAAATTAATCTATATATATATAATATTAATATATATATAATATAAAATATATAAACCTATTATATATAATATATATAAAATATTAATATTAAGTATATCATAATATAAAACGTTATTATACTTGGTATTAAATATAGGTATATAAAATTATAATATTAATATTACGTATAGTATACTATATAATATACAATAAATATAAATATAAATATACTAATATAACATATAATATTAAGTATAATTGATAATAGTATAGATATTATATATATATTAATATTATATATTAATATATATAAATATTCATATAATATATATATAATAATTATATAAATAATGATAAATATTAATTATTAATTAATATATAATATAACTATTAATAATTTATAAGATATATTATTAAATTTAATTAATAATAAGAAGAATATATATGCTAATATTAATTCATCGCATTATAGAAATGATATTGATAGTTAAATTTATGATAAAAATATGACACCCCTTAAATAGTAAAAGATCTAGCAACACTGACTGAGGGATTTGTAACCTGAATAGGCTCTCTTAGCAGTAATTGATACCGCGAGGATATAAGCGCATTATTGAATCGGTAACCATCAGCCGACGATGGAGCTATAAGAATAGATACCGCTAAGAGAAACTGTTTAGCCTGTCTAAGTGTAAAATACCTACAGCCCGAATAAACCTTAAGGAATCCACGATCAGTCCTCTTTCACGTCCACACTCAGGCTGGTTAACTAGTAGATATAAATATAATGTTATGGTGATTACAAAAAGGCACCGCGCAGTAAGAAGTAGTGAAAATACCTATTACCGGGGAATATATTGTATTGATTATATAATTACTTGCATATATATAATTATCATTTTTCTAACCTTCATATAATATGCGAATATGTATATTTTAATGTAGCATAGATTAAAAAATAATCCGTCCTACAGTAATAGCTATTCACCACTTATAAATTCTCCTCAGGCTTAATTTAGGGTATTGCACTCTTAAGTAGCTATAGCCCGTGCTTTGCCCCACTCCGTTAGACCCTTTTAACGCACATAGCCGAGCAAGACCTGATACCGTATTCTACGTATAAGTGCTGGATTCGTGAGACCCCCCACGATTGAGACGTTATTATGATTAAGAAAGAAAGAGTAGCGCGATACGTTAAGTTTAAGTTACCTGAATTGGTGGTGTCGGTTACCGCAGTTGAATAATAATACCACCCACAAAGCAGTGAAATATTCTACATGACTATATAATAAGTCAGTTAAGGATACTCTATATTATTTATAAGAGAATACATTTCTTCTATACTAGCCGCTTACTTTTCTTTTTAAAGATCCATCGTTTGAAGGCACTGAGCGGGAGCCCGCGACTTCCTCTCTCCACACTAGTTATTAACGGCTGATTACAATCTGCATAGGGCCGTCACAAATCATTCGGAGCCGTTAGAGGTGTTGTCTACGAAACAGGTTTACGGACACGACGTCTAGCCCTAAGTGAAAGCAAAATACCAAGTGCGATAAGTATATATAAGATGTTTGTGTATGTTGTTAGTCGTTGATAATTTAGTATACGTATGTAATATAGTGAGGGGTTTATGTTTTAATATTAGTAACTATTAATATATTATATTAATATAGTATAGATAACTAAAAACTGATCCAGGCGTAAAATATTGTCATTCGCATGACATTATACGTAATTGATTTATCGAGATGGTAAAAAATAAATGAATTAAATTATTAAAAGCAGTAGGGCTATCAAAATTAACCATAAAATTATCTACTATACCCCTCTCAGTATTAATCATGGTAGATAATACAATATAAGGTTAATTTACATCTTTCATGCCACTTAGGTAGCCTACTGATTATAATTTATAAATATATCTCACCTTACGTCATACCGTAGTAGTGGATACAGGAGTAAGATAGTTCGTGACTGTAATATATTATTAAGCCCCGGGTAGATATTGATATATAATAATGTACTTTTTTTATTGAGTTTGGAAATATAACTATCATATAACCTATATAGGATACAATTTGGAATTCATAATAGGTATCTATATATATATATTAATGATAATCTAATATATATTAATATATGATATATATATAGTTATAGATATTATGTATTATAATATATTAGTTGATATTATTATTATATATTATATATATATATAGGTTTAATATATACATATACCTTATTTTAAAATATATATATATACTAATAGTATTATAGTAGGGTATATATAATAAATATATTATATTAAAGATATAATATATTATATATTAATAGTAGTGATATATAGTATTTTATTATATATATATTTGTTGTAGTGGCGTTATATATATATATATATATATTAATATATATAACCGTAAATAATGAAATAATAAGAGGGTAAAAAATATAAATAAGATATATAGTTAAATTAATATTATAAATTAAATTAATATAATTATATATATATTTAATAATAAAATATATATACTTAATATATTCTATTATTAGATGCTATTATAATTAAAAATATATTTCGATTTAGTCTCTAATTTTAATTACGGCCAAATGCCATTGCAGGGTCCGACATCTGCCACATTATAATAATATTAATATATATATTAATTAATATTAATATATATTAATTTAATTATTATATATAATATATATAATATAATATAATATAATATATAGTATGTACACTATATAAATATCAAAATAATAGATTACCCAGAATAATATAAAATTAAATATATAATAAATATATATAAAGTAATAAATATTATATATTTAATAATAATCTTATACTATAATTATTAAAATTATAATCCATATTTCCATCAAGTTTGAAAAATTAAGAATAAATATATATATATAATAATATTATATTTAATATATAATATTATATATTATATATAATATAAATATATATTAAATATTATTTATTATATATAATATTGTATTAGTAGCCCATCAATAATTATTGTAATTATATATTCAATTAAAAAGTATATATCGAATATACTATTAGAATAGTGGTATAATACTGACCTATATATAATGGTTATTATTGCTATAATATAATCTATTATATATGTTAAAATATAGTATATAAATATATTAATAATATGTATATATATATGATATGTAAAGAAAGGAGAGGTAGATAAAAAGAACATATACGTATATGTAAAGGAAATTATTATATTTTTTAAGAAAAAAAAAGTAACAACAATGATTATAATGAATACAATATTTATCTTCATAATTATAGTTTTATATATATATATATATATATTAAGTAGTGAATTAAGCTATATTATATTAATAGGTATTTATAGTGGAATTATAAGATATATATTAATAGTTATTAGTATTATAATATATATATACTAGGTATTATAATTATACTATGAGTATAGTTATATTTATATATATATACTATTAATATATATTATACAATATTATATATAATAATTATATGACAAAAAGATATGCAGAATATTGATATATATATATTATATATATATATATTATATAATAGATATATATATATAATAATTTTTAAGTGTCGTATATAGTAGTATTATATATATATATGAGTTTGATTTATATATATATATTAGAGAAAATAATATAAAATATCCCACGATAATAAACAATGAGACTGCCCCTTTTACTCCAGAAGTGGGTAGATCAAACAATGGATCAATACGTATTCGAGGTTTCACTGTTCTTCCTTATCGCCTTTTACCCGACAAGGCAGACGACTCAAACATACATTGGAGTATAAAATTCTTTGCTCTCACACAAGGTGATATATAGAATGAGTTATAGTTGATTAGTATAAAATGGCCAACCTATAAATTAATAGTGCCTAATTAATATAAAATTAATAAAATAAAGGAAACGTGATTTTAGGAAAACACTTCTAAGAAAAGGTACTTATATATAATATCATAAAAATATATATTATGATTATTAGTAGGATAGAGTATACTATAGAAGCGTCTCCGTAGTTTAACTCCCAAGTCATTTCTTCCGCGATACACTGATTGCTTTTAGCCCAAAAAAAATTTCTTATTAAACCCCGGAACTTTTCCGTTTTTGTCCAATTATTAGTGTTTGTAATAAATGTTCCTTCCGAAAATTGATGGGTTTTTCCACACCTGGAAATCGTTGTATGCTTTCTTCTATTAATGTATCTCACTGCCACTTTGTATGTGGCATAAGCGTATTCGCGCGTATAATTTCACATTTTTCTGCATTGCCCTTTTCTCTTTAAAGGATTAAAGGCGGAACGCGTATTATCAGAAGCAATAGCCTTCTTCCCCATTGGCGTCATAGTGCTGTTTTTCCTACTCTATGCAGTCTCTTGAAGGGCTCCGAATCCTTGCATGTACTTATCTTTCTTTTCCCTGTCCTCTATTAGTTTGGATAGTATTTACAATTCCATATCCAGAGAAAAATTTTATGTAACTTGCTTCTTTATTTTTGCCAGAAGCTACTTATCATGCTCTCCTTTGTGATTTCCTCGAAGTTCGTGTTCCGTGTTGTCATCCCGTGCCTGATTTGTAGTGTCTCTAATCCCTTAAGTTCGATCATCCTCAAAACCCATAAATTGTGAGACGTTCTTTCAACTGATAATTCCAATCATCAATAATGCATGCTATTTCTTTTCTTTGTTTCCGTCTTTGAGGACCATAATGTTCCCTCTCTGTCATGAGGGTTTTGTAGTGCTTGGCGCTTGCCTTTATACAATAGATTTCTCCAATTCAAGATAGTAAACTTTTCCGATGATAACTATTGCCAGCACCCTCAAGGTCAGTAAGCTACCATTCCGCTACGTTCCCAGTGTTTCTCCTTCGTCTCCATTGTGCTGATTTGCGTCATTTCTTTGCTAATGGCCCCTACATATTGATTTTGTCTGACTGTCAACATTCGTTTTTCTTAACCACTCCTCAACTTTTGGGTGTGGGGGTTGTTTTTGGTTCAGTTATATTCAACTCGGACATTTTTCTGTCTCATGATGCGTGTGTAACTCTCTTCTGGATCTTATTGCCAAACCATTCCATTTCCGCACAGCACGCTCCCGCATCCTGTTCTTAATTATCTCCCTCCAAACTCTACTCAGAGACAGTCTTCAAGTCTCTTGTTCCTGTTACGAAAAACCCTCTTTTCAGCTGTTACTTTCTAAGGTTAGTAATTAGTCTGGATTAGTCATTCTTGCTTCATCGATCTTGCAATTCATTTGTGTTAGTTACTCGTCTTGTTCCACTCTGGGGTGGTCTTATCTTCTTGACTTTGAAATAAGCAACTCCAAATCTTTGATCAGCATCCAAGCTCACACTCGGAATTAACTTTACATTATTTAATATTCTCTTGTCAGAAGTTATGATGTAATCTATTACTGATTTTTTTTATCAAACTGACCAGTCTGTTGATTCCATCTACATCTTGTATATTTATGTTCTTCCCTACGATAGAAAAATCGATTCATTATCTTCAAACTTTTTCTAACAAAAATTTAATCAGTTTTTCTCCCTCTGGGTTTTTGGTATCTTCACCAAAGGGTCCCAGAATATTCTCTATTCCTTCTCGGCTCTCTTCCGTACCCCTTGCCATTAAAGATCTCTTATTTGATACCTCGGTCTTGCCCTTCTCCACCCTTGCATTACTGTAACCTCCTGCGGCTAACTAGTTTAAATGAATCTGTTCCTTGTTCCTCCTCACTTACAACTTTGTTGAGGTATACACCTTTGATAAACGATGTTACTTTTAGTTGCCGGACCTCATGCCATTCAAGCCATGCACCTCATTAACTTTCTTTTATCGATTGGCAAACATCTTGAATAGTAGTGTGTTTAAGTCTTGGTTCTACTTTAATTGCCAACCCTGGGTTTTCTTCCTTTCTCTTGGTTGTTCGGCAGTAAATCAGAGTGTGCCTGTTCCTTATTTTACTTCCTCCATCCATCCATCCCGCTCCCCAATTGGTCTTGTCTCCAGTCCCCAAGACATTTATGCAGTCTTGTATCTTATTAGTCTTTCACTCCTCCTTTATCTTGATCATCTTGCTATGTGTTAATTCGCTTGCGCATGCAAGGTTGTAGTTTTCGAGTATCCATATTCTATTTTCGTGGTTGTCGCGACCGATTTTCAAAGTTAGCGGGCAGTGGTCCGAGTGTTTGGTTGGTTGGGTTGGACTTGGTTGTTTTAACGCCATCGACTTGGTCTTAGGCCTGTGGCTCTCCGTGACCAACCCCCATTTCCTCTCTTATCCGAGCTGGAACCCCCCGGTCATGATATTGTTTTACTCCACCGCCAACTATCCACTGCACCTCATTCCGAGTGGTACAAATAAACTCTTCATTCAAGGAAAAAAACAAAATAGAGACATTGACTGTACAAAATTAACACTATTTTCTCTGTAAAAAAAGAGAGAAAAAAGAGTAAGAAGAAGATAAAAGAAGGCGTATCAGCTCCAATCACCCATTGTCAAATAAGGTCTTCTTCATTTTGTGTCAAATAAATTTCAGCATAATGAAGTTCATGGCAGATCACTTTTTGGGACTCATAGATTGTATTTCTCCATACCTTATTATTCTAAACAAGTTATCAGTATTTTTTTTTTATATAATCCCTTTTAAAAATAGGTTCGATAGGAAAATTTTTTGAAAGAAGTTAACCTAGAAAAGAACTGAGCCTCATCCATGTCCGCACAGAATATTTAAATATTAAATAAATTTATGGTATTAATGAGTAAAATTTAATTTGAGGAAATAATACATCTATATTTGAATGTTGGCGAGCGTCACCGACTTTGATTTAATTAAAATGAAATATATTTTCCTATAGAGAAAAAAATCTCGATGTAAAATTTTAATTTAAAATTGTATAAAAAAGTAACTATTTGAGATTTTTATCATAACAACAACTTTCATGCGGTGTGTGTACAAACCTTCTCTTCTTATTTCATTTTAAAACTCTGGCGCCAGCTGATAATAACTAGAATCAAAAATCTTTCGTACAATTCTTTAGAGACTATATGTATATCTAAACCCTTCGATACTTATTCTTTTACGCTCTTCCAGATTTATAGCCGTTCTCTGCTAATTTCTTCTATCTCCCTCGAATCCTGTCCATCTCACTTTGCACATCCTCTTTCTTTGTCTAGTTGGCAGATCCTATCTCTGAGTATTCAGACCAGCAGTCAGCTCATAGTTACTAATAGTATTTTTATATGTGTAATATAGTTTTTACACAGCTTATATTGCCAAATGATTATATATAACGAGTATACAGTCCATGTAAACGTCAAATATATTATATATGGAATTAGTTTTATATGATATATATATATATATACTATATATAAGTTATCTACACTGCACATAATCCACTAAAACAGGCATTGGTTTGTGATTGTTTATTTCTATTAATTAGCTGAAAAGTATAAGATTTTATCATAATAATTATAATATTTTTAATAATAAATAGTGATTAAATAATTTACAGCAGTTATTAATGTTCTAACTGAGTAAGGTAAAATAAACAGTACATGTATAATTGACTATATATAATATTATATACTATAATCCTAACAATAAAATAACTGTTATTTAAAAATTCCTGAACCTCATTGTGTTTTGTATAAATACTTTATATAATAACTAATCTTACTTATGAATTGAATTGGGCTAGGATTAGTTCTCCAGGTCAAATCAGCCTGCAGTTTTGCTAAAAGTTTCCTTCCTCTTTTACTCATAGAGGAAACCTAACAGTATCAATATCTGAACTCATCATATTGCGCTCTCATCCCATTCATGCTACCATAGATACGTATCTTCCATATTATGAGTACTGTATAATATATACTATATATAATATTAATACTTATTATAGGTAGTGGAATCTTTCACTACTTTATGTTCAATCGCTTTACTTGCACCCTAGAATAGATTATTTAGGTGTAGAACTCGATATATGTCAGCATGAGTAATAATGTAAAATAATGCTATTTTCTCATATTATATTATATGATTAATATTCAATTCTGCCTAAGCTACTCACTTAAGTTCTTTGTATATATGAGTTTTAAACTAGCAATATTCTCTTCTCTATAATACAGATCTCACTATTTCATCATCGTTTGTTTCCAAGGTAAGCCTGTATTATAAATATAACGTATCTTGAAGTAGAATATTCTCCATGCATAGATAGTTCATCATGGTCTGGAAATTGAATATATTTTACTTGTATCTCAAATACTGCTATCAGTGAGTAATACATAATTGTGGTTCACCGTGTATTTGTGTCAGCTATAATTAGGCTCTGTTCATGTGATCCGATGAAACAGAACTTACAGTATCGTGTCCCTTCTTCTCCTTATCGTCATCCGGCAACTTTAAGCTTCTTATCCTTATAGACACGTCTGCACATAAAATCAATGAGAATTCCTCCCTTCAACTATTCCTCTCAGTCTCTAACGGAACAATCACAACAAACCTATTACTTATGCATACTCTCAAAATTTCCAAGTACTGATCCATTCCATATATTGGAGAATCAAATAGGTTTGGTAAAAATAACTTCGTGCGAATTATAGGGGATACTAGCAAATGGACACTTGCCCATTATAAACATTTGGAAACGGATATCTCTATAATTTGCTTTGGAGAATCATTAATATCCTAACAGGTATTGCTTTTTTAAATAAAATATTCTAATATTGATTTTATAATATTAAAATTTTTATGTTATAAATAGAACTTACTTAGTATATATATATATATATACTAATATATATATATATATATATATATATATAGTGAATATATATATATATAATAATATATATATATATATATATATATATATATATATATATATAAATTATTTATATATCTATACCATATATATATATATATATATATTATAATAATATATATATATATATATATATATAGATAGGGGAGGGGATATATATATATAATATAATATATATGCATATATAATATTATATTATATATAATAAACTAAAATAAATTAAAAAATAAAATACATTCGCGATTTTTAAAGCCATGCTTAATTAATACAACTGTCATAAAAAATATAAAAACCTGAAAAGTAAAAAATGAAACCAACCAAAAATCAACAGTAGTAAGATTAACTCCTTTACAATAAATAACTGTACTCAGATTTGATCTAAACAAACTTTCAGTATACACAACAGATAAGCCATGGTGGTTCATATATAAATTTTAATATAGCCTTCCAATATTCGGACATACTTTCGTAGTTTTACCTTCCAATTATATTCTCAATCAAGTGTCATATGCGTACAACCGTAGTGATATGATGAGGAAATTTATTTAGTTCACGAGTTATTGTCAATAAGTATCGGACTTTTTAACTTAGTTTTATATAGCTAGTCTAAGATAATCAAGTCACCATTATCATACCATCTATAATTACGATATATACCAATGCTCGAGTCAAACTCAATTACCATCGACACATCCCCATATTCAGTTACTCTTTATTCAGTATTTCTCTAAATTCCTGTTTTTATTTCTATATATACTAATATTAACCTTTGATCTAACAAATTCCCCACTCCTGCAGGCCTGAACCTAAGATTTCAGCTTGCTGTTTTGAACAAAAACATAGGTACTACGTTACATAATAATCTATTAAGTATTTCCTCATAGTTTAGCGTAATCATGTGTGTTGTTGTCAATTTGATTCGTCTGGGGTTAAGTTATACTATATGGACATATCTGCAAGCATCCTATCAGTGATGTCCTAAGCATCTAGAGTTCATAAACTATATAATCTTCATCTTGAGTGCACGGAACCTCTTTCAAGTGATGAGATATATATCTAGTGACTAGTTTCATATCTATAATTATTATGGTATGAACTGTGAGTATCTCCCTTGTCTGAGAGTGTAATTGTTCGGATAAAAGCTCAATGTATTATTTATCGTCCTTTTAGCTGTTTTTGAATTAGAAAGCATCAACTATATTTTTATATATGTCCAAATCATACATTTGTTTAGCAAAAGTAAGTCATAATTCATCTGTATATAGATTCCTGAGGGCTCCAGTCCAGATACTATAGATCGGCACTCCAATAGGGTCATGAAAATGCCGTCTTTTTATCACCTTTTAACCACTGGGTATTAATTTATTAATATAATTTAAATAAATCTTAATGTTGATCAATGTTTATGAGTGTATGGAGGTCGCCCATGGGCTGTTTCCTTATTTAGTCCACCCAAAGCACCAGCTTAAAAATAATGTTTATCATAAGCCGTTTTTTAACTAATTGTAAGTGATTATGTAGTATCACGGTATTGTAGCCATTTTCGTAGTTAAATTCTATCACATACTGATTAGCAAAAAGATATATATGTAATTTCTCTAGAGAGAATTTATTATATATATATAACAAATACACCTGTTCAATGTGCAACAATTTGAGTATTTTCGGATATTTAGAAGTATTTACCATTCAAATATTATTATGTATTTTTATTTACTCTATAATATGAATTCTATGATGTATTGATTATATTTGTCTGCTAAAAATTGCTATATTATATATAATATATATATATAGGTACTATAGTACCACATAAGCGCCATGCAGTTCCCATCGCTATCTTATTTAAATATATATATATTACTTAATACAAACTAGAAGTTATAGACATTTTCATTTCCAGAAAAGCTGTATAACCTTATTAATATATGACATTAGCAAATAATCGCTATATATTTGATAATATTAATATATATATATTATACTAATTATAACATTTATTTAATATATATATATGATCGTACTCAATTAATTCCAATGCACATGAATACGGTACATTAAAGAATTTTTTTTCCATTCAGAACATTGCACATCTCTAATATATTTATATACATTAAACAGATAATTAACATACAAATATTAACAATTAAACTTAAAATAATAATCATAAATATATATATATAGCCTTCATATATATATTATATAAATACTATATTAATATAATAATTATTATATTAATATCATATCTTTTATTAGAATTAACTTAATATATATATATATATAGTATATATATATTATATATATATATATTTAATATATACTATATATTATCAGTTATCATACATCATTTATATATATTATATACTATGAATATTTAATTAATATATATATATTATATACTATATTAAAAAAGACACTTAAACAATGCAACATCAGACACAACCCTAATACACTGATAAGGTAAGAGGAGAGGTCAGAAGCAGACAGCATAAGAGTGGTTCTCAAGTTGATTATTTCAGCTGGATCTCTTAGAGATGGTATATTTTTTGTGGGTGGGCAAACGTGTGCCCGTTTATCATAGTTCCCTGACATCTAAATTACTAGGAGATGACGTATGCTAAACTGTATCATAACAATGATCTGAAAACATTCAGTAAGCATAACTAACACAGCAGCATGCAACAGCAAGACGAACTAGGAGACAGGCAAAGGATCTTTACAAATACCTTGGAGTGAGAGGTCAGACAGAGAAATTTGCAAACAGACGAGATTAATGGAATCAGAGTAAGGATTGAAAAAGAAGAGTACATCTCTCTTTTAATAGAGATGTGATACAGATATAATGTACATTAAGCAGAAACTGAATTAAAACCAAAAAAAACAATAATACGATAGCATAGAGTCTACTATTCAAGGTTGATTGTTGTGAGAGTGCGTGTGAGCCTAAGTGCAAGTAAAGACATAATGCGTGATATTTATATCAGTACTCGGGATTGAACCAGCATTGGACTTTTAAAAATATTAACTGTTCCCTGAGAGGCCAAAAACAAGATCGAAGTACCCAAAACTGCCCGACGAATGGCTATATCGAGCATAAGATATATGTCGACTCACGTAAAAGAGAAAAATCAATCGGGTGGCAAAGCACCCGCATTGCAGAGTAATTTAGTGTTTTATTACTATCGCCACGAGAATGCAGAGATAAGAACGGACACAGGTTATTAGGAGGTTAATTTTGGATAGGTAGTGCATCAATATGTAGATATAGTAAAACCCTCATAGATAATACTTTAGAGATGAGATAAGAAGATTAGTCAGAATAGAAAGCTTATTTACCATGTGAAATAGATGATCGCTAGAAAATTTGATTGTGAGTGAATTGGCGTATGATCTTAGTAATTATAGAACTTGCAAGGCTGAACAGACTTTCAAAAGTAAAGACTCATATAATAGATGGCAAAATAGTGCTTGATGACTTACCGTGCCAATGTAATTTACCAACATCGATTATCAGAACACAGAATGGTATATCTGATGGAATGATGAGAACGGGCTAAATAAGAAATGAGAACTAAAAAATCCTTATAATGACAGAGCATCATTCAATATAGAATGAAGCATCCAAGAAAGCTAAATTATACACGTATTGCGAGAGAATTATTGTGGGTATAATCCAATAGGGAGAGCGATAGCACCAACACGTTTATGAAAAAGAATATTGATTTACTTTTCGGAAAGATATACAGTTGTATTTTGATGAGAAAACCAGGGAATTGGCGGGACCGTATTTTTTTTAAAATTAATAATTGATGACCTAACAGCTGTGTAATTATTAGACCGCTGATTACAGTCTTCTAGGATTTGTGTCTCTTAGAACACAAATGCTTGTGGTTCATAATGGAAAAAGCAGATCGATAAGGAGTTTGCTCGGAAATGTGTTCCCGAGGTCAGGTGAAATAGATTGGTGAGCGAGTATAGTTGTTGTGGTAGAAAGTCACTATCGACGCAGACTGTGGCGCCTTCAACATTTGAGTTTTGTATTTTACCTGACGTATACTTGTAAACAATCTGGGAATGTATGGTTCACTTTTTTGTATACGGATATATAGCGACTATTCAAAAATTTAATTCACCACGTTAGTGGCTAGTGTGTTTACTATACAAGTAGCCAATTTAATTTTATGCTAAATAAGCGATTACTATTAGTATTGAATACTCTCAAATTGAAATTTCTATATGTCGGATGATGTTAACAAAGCACCCACATGTTTCATAGCTGTGTATATATATAAAAGTTCTAACTACGATGATAACCCATAGTATGAAATTTTGCGAACAGATTGCAAAATTTTGGCAACATTACACGAGTCTGCTGTTTGAGTTTGATACTTATCCTCAACTGTCAACTGAGTAGCGCTGAGTTATTGGATGTTGAATGATAGTTCACATTCTAGGTATTAGACAACAAGCACATGTCAACTAATAGAGGGTAGGAGTGCCTGCGTGACGAAGTGAAAAATGAATAGACCTCTACAAAGAGAGATGAAAGAGAGATTAAAATCCATAAGATTACACTAGAGGGAGGTGATACAGTATGTCCCTATGCAGCGTGTATGGTGAATTGTGATGCATGGGCCATTGTAGTCTAGCAGCGTTTATCCTATTGTTTGTAGCTATTTGCAACCTCTATTTAAGAGGAGAGTGTGTAGGTGGACTGGTGACGATAGAATTGATAAGTGGGTACCACTACTGGAAACCAGCGATATAAAACCTCCATCTTTAAATGTTTCCTTATTATACAAAAAGAATATGCGGACTGCGAAAATTGGAAGAGCTTAGGAGATGAAGGATGAAGGCGTTATAATGACGACAATTAGTATGAGGCGAAGACCATAAGAGAAAAAATGAAGTGGCGTAGTCTTGGGACAGAAATTTATGAATAGGTGTGGTTGCTCGCCTGACTAACCACAAAGTTTGGGACGGCTTTTGTGTGTATGGCTACCTGATTAGCACAACGGTGGAGTACTTCGAAGTACCCTCAAAGGAGGTGTTTGAAGCCATTATATAGAGTTGAAATAACAAAAACATACACAAAAAAATAAAGACTCAGGAAAAGTAAAACAACTCTGTAATACGAGCATACTACAAGAAAATTTAACTCGAGAACATTATATATTTCACGATTTTTTTTCGTGTTCAATCATGACTCAGTAATGACTCATAACAGACATATGTGACTATACGTCATTTCGAACATATATTTTGCGGCAATTTGTTCAGTTACTATTCCATAGTTTTAGATGAGGTAGTAGAAACTTCACATTTATTTAAACTAAATTTTGTTGACTAATGTGATCGTAACTTTAAATAATATTGGAGTTATAATAATTAACTATAATACCATATATATATATATCAATTTAATTTTATTTACATGATACTTCAAGGGGCCCCTAAAACTACCCATCTGAGAACAATAGTCGGCAATAGTCAATACTAAAGAACAAAACGCCTATATTAGTAAGTTTTAAAACAATCCAATTAGAAAATATATTTATTGATATTCCTATTCTATATTTATAAGTATTATTATAAAATCGTTATTTTAAATAAGATTCTATTTTAACTATATAAATTTTATAAATGTCGCTATTAAAATAATAAATTCTATATAACTTTTTGGAATTTATAGAATATATGAAATGTGTATAAATATATACAATATATAGTATTATTATATATATATATAATATAATATACTTAATATAATATATATTAATATGATATATATAATAATATAATAATATATATAATACTATATATTATAGTTACTATACTATATAATATAAATATAATAATATAATATAATTGATCATACTTATATATAAAATAATAATATCTATATATTATATAATAATATATATACTATACTAATAATATTAATAATATTATATATAATATATATATATAATATAAATATATAATTACATACTATATATATATATATAATAATATATTAATATATTATATAATATTAAATAAATATAATAATAGTTTATAATAATAGTATATAAATTATTATATAAGTAATATATAATTATAAATTATATAAATATGATATATATATATTATATATATATATATTATTATATATATATAATATTATATACTAATATAATATGAATTAAACTTTTCGACAGTTTCTGTAGAACCAAAAACGAAATCATCCTACCCTCCATGGGACACAGTTGAGGTAGCGGAGAAAAAGTGAAGGTTAGTTTTCTGAATCCACAATCAGAGTTAAAGAATCCTTCATATCACAGCAGAAGGTGAATATTGAGGAAGACAAAGTACTTATGAAGAGGGCTAGGGTAAAATACCCGTCGTTTATACAATTGTTCGTGACACCAAAAGAGAAATGTATTGAAAAAAATCATTTAAGCACTTACTTCAGTGTTATAGATTTTGCAAAATGACGCTACACATCTCAAAGGAAATTCGTGCATAGTTGGCTTGTAAACATTTATCTCCCTGGGCTTTTATATTCAAGATATTTGAAGGGGGAATTCTGTCTGCATTGCGTTCTTTATCCCGCTAAGGAATATTACATGAGTGAGTCAGGATTCCATTAGTTGTGAAACCCTGTTTTAATAAATACAAGAATTTCCAAGAATATTGCAAGAGCCATGTTGAAGTAAGGTATGGCATTAAGTTAGCGTCAACGAGCAGCAAAAAATAGCGTATCTTTGAAGATGAAGCAAGTGGAACATTGCAATATTGGTAAACTGATGACATCTAGACGCATTACTTGGCAGAAAACCACTAAAATTATTTAATTTTCATCTCTGTATGAATAAACTAGAGCAATATGATTTTTCATGATTCGGGTGATCGACTCGAATGTTTAATACTTCCCATGAGGTAGCAGAAATCATTATGAAGGAAAATTATAAGTTTCAAAAAGGGACTATTTAATGATATTTATGTAATGTATAAGAATTGTTAGAAAATAATTTTATATCTTATATGATGCCAAAAATGCTACTTATAAATCGCCAAGAACACAAAATGAACCTTATTTGATCTTGTGGGAAGTGTTTGTGGATAATTCATAAGTTGAGCATTTACCGATGGACAATTATAAAGTATTTCTTGAAAGAGGCTTTTGTCAATTGTTATGAATAGGTTTCCGAATGGTCGATAGAGAGGTGTGAATCTGTGAATGCGCCGTCATTTCTTTATGTATATAATCCCCATAAAATAAAAAAAACATCTTAAAATCTACAAACCTGATTTTACATTGTCGCTATTTCATCATAACGAATCTATTAGTAACACCAGTCTTCTATCTTCCTTAATTCATTATAAATATTAGGCAGTGCTAGCATATTTCTTCATATTCAGGTTGTGTGTATCAGATCATGTTGCTTTTTTCTAAAGTGAGTTAGCTCCGTACGTATTGAGAATATCTGATGAGTTCTCCAATGACTCACCTGGTAGATATCATATATATAATACCATATATTCCTAAAATATAAGTAAAAATATCTTCCGTACCTTAGATATATATATATAATATAATATATATAAATACTTGGATAGATGTACATCTTTAAATATTCTCTACAATGAATATAAATTATATCCTAAATATATATATAAATATATATATTATAATACAGATAAATATAATATATGATATAATTATTAAATACATATTATACTAATAATAATATAAATATATATATATATATATATAGTAAGTATAGAGTGTATATATATCAATATTATATATATAAAGATTAACTATATATAATATCTACTATTAAGGGAATATGCGGATATGTTGCAGGTTTATTTATAACTAATAACAAAGTAAATAATCCCCACAATACTATTTATCAAGGTATTATATAGTACATATAAATAATAGACAATATTAAAAATAAACTATAGTTTTTATATATATAGCTACTAACATATTATGATAATTCTTTAACCTGAATATCAACTAATAATATAATATAGAATAGTTATAACTAATTATACAATAAATATATTATCAATAAAAAATATTATATATTAATAAAAATTTAGAAAAGATTTAATTTAATTTTTATTAAAGTTAGGTTATATTAATTTAAATATTAAGTATTAATATATATAGATTAGGCGTTACTTTAAGAGTATTGGTTAGGTAATTAAGAGTAATCAATATTAATTATAATATTATAATGTTAATAATCAACAAAAATATTAAAAAGTATATAAAATAATATATTAAAAAGTGTTAACACGCAATAAGCTTGATACACTCGATAAACGTATTATATTAAGCTAAGTATCCTATTAATGATTACAGAATATATATTATTTATAGTATGTATAATCTAACCTACTCTTATGAATATATCGGGTAAACTTGATTAATTCTATACCCGTAGAAGTTATATAATAGTATAGATAGACGATCAATATAAAGTATACATAAATAAAGATTATGAGCTGATAATAACAGAAGCATTACAAATGTGTTGGAATTTCACATTAAATGCAAAGAAAACTTTATAAAAGTAGTTATCGGATCCGTGTGTAACATATATAAGGTACCATATATACAATACATACATTATATAATATATAATTTTTTAACAGCATTTTAAAATATAAACCGACTCTTAGCCCTCTACTATATAATATAAATTTAAATAATATTTAATATATAATATTAATAAATACAAAGATCATCAATAAATATTTAAGATTATAGTATATAATAACATAAATAAATTAATTAGCCTATAAAATCTAAAGAAATTTATTTATTCAGTTATTTATATATTTTATATTCACTTGATAAATAAAAGAAAATAGGACTAAATTATGACAATGAGTGGTAGTTATAATTGAGTATCATAATAGGACTTATTAACGGATTTTATTTTAACACGTACTGAGATGAGGTTTAAATAATTTTTTTATTATTTGCAATATTCTATACGGTAAAAAATATTATCCTCCCATGTAAGGCTCTGAGATCCGACGGTGTGGAAAGAGTAGAGGTACGAGTAGTACCCTTGTACCCAGCCTATCTGTTGCGATTTACTACTATAACTATGTATTTATACCTTATTATTAAAAAAAAAAGATACATT
>JABUQX010025606.1:37500-44117 GCA_015478945.1 Trachelipus rathkii
AAGAATGAGAATGAAGGGAATCTGCTTAGAATAATAATAATGAATAGTGATGGTGCTTTCATAAACTGAATGAATTAGATGGGAAGAGAGTATAATAAGGAACACCTTCGCAATTCTGCATAACATTGGCAGTAATGAAGAGGTCAGAGTGAATGGGTTGGATATAAATTTGATGATGCTAGAAAAGAATAATGTATTTTGTGGGATGAAGATGAGTTTATTATCAAGGAGGAAGTAATGGTAGAGTGAGAAGTTGAAGAATGGTGAAATTATGTAGGAATAATGGATGAAATTACAGGTGAAATGATCAAAGGGGCGGAGTGAGATGGTGATGCGAGTGGGTTTTGGTAGCTGTAGAACATAAGCGTTTATATTGAGGGTATTAGGTTCCTAGGGATTGTAGGAGAGCAGTAATGGTGTACTTTATATAAGGGTAAGGGGGATTAAGGGAGTAACTGTAGGAATTAATAGGGGAGTTAGTTTTTGATTCAAAGTGTTGTAGTTGGGAAGTATATTGCTCGGTATTCTTTGGTGGTCGAGTGACTGTTTAAGGGACTGGATTGGTGAAGAACAGTGGCGTTTAGGAGTGGTAGAGGGCATATGTGTGGATCAAATCTTGACATTGAAACTACAAATGATTGAGAAAATAATGAAGGGAGGAAGAAGAATAAATAGGTATAATTTAGCAGTCGTTCGATATTTTCATGAACGGTAATATCAGAGTTTAATAGGGAAAGCTTTATGGATAGGCTGTTATGTGATGATATATGGTGTTGATGGTAGCTTCTGAATGGAATCAAAAGTAAATATATATAGTAAGTGATTGGATTGGTTTAATATTAATATGTAGCGGGTGAGGCAGGATGTGTGTATGTCTCCTTGTATGGAAGTGTTTGTTTTTTATCTCTTGTGATGTGAAAGGCCAGAGGTTGATATAAAATATAACAAAGTTGGAGAGCTCTAAGTAAAATTCTGTAAATCAAGGGCCAAGAATAATATTTTCTGAAAAATTGAATTTTAAAAAGTTTCAGACTCTATCGAAAGCTTGCGATTTATTTAGCGCTACAGGAAAAGATTCACCGAAATGTCGAAGAGTAGAAGTCCATGAATCAGGGTGGAGGGAAAGAAGATCACAAGTAGAAGGTTTAGAAACTATGCTAACTATCAGAGATAAGATTAGAAAAGTTAAGATGTTTCCAATTCTCCCTCTTAAGGAAGATTCTAAAACTTTTGAAAAGTAGAAATTTCAGAAAACTCAAAATTAGAGACAAGAGAAAATTGAACACCGTTGCGCACACAAAAGCACATCAACCGCTTATGTCTGATTTAAGGATAGAGACAATAAAAGGTAACAGAATAGAGTTTAATTATCAGAACTTTTAAGCAATAGAGTTTCGGTTAAGAACAACGGGTTAAATCGAGCAGAAGGAAGGTATAACGAATATAGAAAGACCGCAAACGTTGTAGTAATTAATGAAGTAAGAACAAGTCGGTAATTCCTTGGCGGCACGAACCAAACCACCTATGCGTGTCAACTCTCAGGTGGTTATGAGGGAGGGTTGGATTGATGAGATTTCTAATAAGATTGGTATATTTGAATAGAATTTATTTTTAAGAAGTATTTTTCTTATAAAATTTTGAAAACTTTGACGATTACTATAAATAAAAACAATTTTTTCTCTATCCATTAAGCTGAAAAAGAGTCTGTGTCAAATACAGTACTTTTTTCACTAGGGAAAGAGGTGTTACATGTTCGAAAGAAGAATTTAAGGCCAGAGATACAAATAGAGAATACAGTGTTCTTTGCAATTGTGTAATGATGTTGTGAAGTCGGAGATTGTTATGTAAGTGAATTTAATAATAATCGAGATAATAATAATAATAGATACAATAATAATTATAATAATATAATAATAAATATAATAATAATTTACCCATCAATAATAATAATAATAATAATAATAATAATAATAATAATAATAATAATAATAATAATAATAATAATAATAATAATAATAATAATAATAATAATAATAATAATAATTTGAAAATAAATATATAAAATTTACCATTATCATAATAATAATAATAATCAAAGATATTATGTAAGAAGTAAGAATAATTATTAAAAAGAAAAGTAATTAAGTTAATCAGTGATTAATAAAAATAATAATTAGTAATTAATAACAAGTAATGAACCTCTTCAGTCTCCCAAGTGACTATGGCTCTGTCAGCGAACCAAGCATTTCCCTCCCATGCTGCTCTATCATTAAAAATTTCTAATTCCCGAAGAGCTTCGATGACTGGCAGGTCAAATCTCCTGGGAATCTCTTTTATAGTTTCCTTCCATCTCTTTCTTGGTCTCCCTCTAAGTCTACTTCCATTCGGCATCCACTCCCAACATCCTCTTGTAATTCTTCTCTCCTCCATCCTCTCCAAGTGTCCCAACCACCAAAAGAGTCGATTTTGTTTAAGACAGGGCAAACACCGATTCTTTCGCTAATTACTTCATTTCTTATCCTATCTCTCCTTGACTTCCCAATCATAGCTCTCAAAGGTTCCATTTCGGCTGCTTGAATCTTTCTCCTATCCACAGTCGTCAGCATCCAACTTTCCGCTCCATATATCTAAATCGGCGTCAACATGGTGTTAAAAATAATCTTTTTTACCTCAAGTGGAACGTGTTATTCCTTTATGATTGGATGTTATTCCTTTATGATTGGATACAGATCCCCAAAACATCCACTAAAACTCTTTATCCTTTCCGTAATATGTTTTCCGCTCGCACCCTCCTTTGCAACTACACTGCCTAAGTATTTAATAAAAAATGTGCTCTTCACCACTTTGTCTTCAATACCAATATTGAATTCCTGTTGTTCCTCTCTGTTGACAGCTAGAATTTGTGTCTTTTCAACGTTCATTTGCATACCTCAAGCCATCAGACATTCGTTTAAACTTCTTACGTACTTTTCCATTTACTCTCTATTTGTACTCCACTCTGTAATATCATCCGCATAGGCCATTATCCTGTTTTAAAACCTCTCTTCTCTATTTTCCTTGCATTCGGCAATAACCACGTCCATATATGCTATAAATAGCAACAGAGATAAAACACTGCAGTGTTTAACTCTCGTATTCACGTCAAGCCATCTTCCTGACCCATCGAAGTTTTGACAAGATGTGCAAGGGACATACATATCGGCAATATGATCGTTTCCCCCATTCATCTGGTATTTCTCCTGCTCCATACAGCTTGTTGAAGAGGTCCAGAATCCATCGTTATGCCACTTATTTCCATTCTTCTATCAGTTTGATAGGTATTTTATCCACTCCTGATGTTTTACCCTTCTTCATTTTTGCCAAAGCCTAATCAAACTCTTTCCTTGTGATTTCCTCAAAGTCGTTTACTTGCTCTTCCCTTTCCTGACTTTCTCTCTCCCCCTCTCCATCACCCTCACCAATGTTTAGAAGCTCTTCAAAATATTCTGCCCACCTTGCATCGATTTCCTCCTTCTCTGTAATTATATTTCCCTCTCTGTTCTGGATGCTTTGCCTTGTCTTTTCCATATGATTTTGCCAGTTCAAACAGTAAACTATTTCCGTCTCTCAGATCCTCAATCAGTCTACCTTCCAGCTCTTCCCATATTTCTCCCTTCTGTCTCTCCATTGCTTGCCTTCCTTATTTCTTGCTCTTACCTATTCATTTCTACTTTCAACTGTTCTTCTTCTTAAACAACTCCTCAACTTTTGGATTTTATTTTTAACAACAACTCTGACATTTTCTGTTCACCATCGTGTGTGTCTTTTCCAATTCCCTCCAATCCATTCCATTCCCAGCACCTTCTCCACTTCATCTTTAATTATCTCATTCAAACTCTCCCAGTTTACTCTCTCTCTCTCTCTCTCTCTCTCTCTCTCCTCTCTCTCTCCTCTCTCTCTCTCTCTCTCTCCTCTCTCTCTCCTTCTCCTCTGTTCGACTTTCCAGTTTCTCCTTTAGTCTAATCTGATAGTCAATCTTTTCTCCTCGTCTTGCAATTTTTTAGTTTTCTTTACTTTTTTTTTTTTTTTTTTTGTCTGGGGTGGTCTTATCTTGTCGACTTTCTGATCTGCTACTAGTAGTCTGTGGTCAACATCCAAGCTCACACCAGGAATTACCTTTACATTATTTATTATTTATTTTTATTCTCTTGTCAGAGCTTATGATGTAATCTATTATTGATTTTTTGATCAATCTGACTAGTCTGTTGATTGCATCTATATTTTGTAAATTTATGTTTTTCCATACGATACAAAAACCTGGTCATGAAAAGCAAGATACAGGGTCGCAGATAAACTTACGATAAAGATACGAAAATATGTTTTTAAAAAAATCTATCTGAAATAAGCGTCTAATTAGTTTTTAGTATATATATATTTATATAATATATATATATATATATATATATATATATATATATATATATATATATATATATATATATATATATATTATATATATATAATAATAATATTTTTTATGTATGTGTGTGTGTGGTGTGTGTGTGTGTGTGTGTGTGTGTGTGTTTTTGTGTGTGTGTGTGTGAATAAGCCATAAAAATTTGTTTCACTTTAGCAATAAGCCATAAAAATTTTCATGAACTTGTCAGAAAACAAAAGTATTAAAATAACAAGTCACGAAAAAAAAAAATGTTTGAGAAACGCTGTCCCAGAGTATTTATTCTCCATTCCTTCTCGCTCTCTTCCTACCCTTCCATTAAAATCTCCTATTAATAAGCCCGTCTTCTCCGCCATATTACTGTACTTCTCCTGTAGTAGGTTTAAGAATTGTTCTTTTTCCTCCTCACTATAACCTTGCTGAGGGACTTACACTTGATAAATGTGACGTTTTATTACTCCTACATTTGACGTGAACTTCATCAATCTTTCAATTAGCATTCGAACGTCTTGAATGTACTGCGTCCCCATTTCTCGTGTTTTCTTTCTTTCTCTTCTGTTCCGAAGTACATCAAAGTGTATCCTCCCCCATATCTCTTCCTCCATCCCTTCCCCAATATCTTGTCAGCCATCCCCAAGGCATCTATCCGTTTGTTTCTCATTAGTTCTTTTATCTCCATCTCCTTATCTCATTAATTTGCAATATTTATTGTTCCCAGTCTAATTTAACAAGTTTTCATATATATTATAAGGGAAACCAACTAACTACGTGGAACTAACTAAATAAAAGGTGAGTTTAGTTTAAAGTTTAGAAAAAGATTCAGATTGTTTTCTCAGAAGGTCTTGAAATAGTGTGAAGAAATCATAAAAGAAGAACTCAAGGAAGGCTAAGGTTGGAGTAAATAAACAGAAAATACTTAAGAAAATAGTCCGCAGGATAAGCGGGGCTGAGCCAGGACCGAGTTGAGGCTAAATTTGGAATCCAAGTATTTGAGCGTTCACTGGATCGATTCTTCAAAAACTGGGATGGTGAATGGATGTCCATCAGGAGGCGAGGGAAAGGGAACGATGATTGCCTGATCGACCAGCGAGTTGAATCATCTCCAGGTGGAAGGACAGGAGCCATTTCCGGACAATACGAGGATCGATGTCAATTTGAATTGAGTTCTAGGTTTAACAACAAAAGTCGGAACAAACAGGCACGCATACGGATAATTTAATAGTTTAGAGGAAACGAATTGTAAGTTTACTGTTTTGTTGTAATTAACTAGTCCTCTGATAATTGACGAAGTAAGGATTTAAATTTAATATTGACATTTTTCTAAGTTTATAAAAATATGATGTATAATATCTGTGAATAGATTTAGTTTGCCTTCTCAGAAATGTCTCCTTAAAACTTTTAGTATTTTTAATTCTTCTCAGTAACGTTTCCTCGAATTTTTAGGATTTTGACATTTATTTATTTAAGGATAAGGTATCAACATTTGAAGTAAGACTCAGGATTGTATATTTATTAAAGTATATATATTTAGCAAAGTGTGCATTTATCGAGGTGTGCATTTATCGAAGTGTGTATTTATCAAAGTGTGTATTTATCAACGTGTATATTTATTAAGTGCGTAATTATAAATAAGAAAATCAGGGTTTTGTTTCTCATCCTCAATTGGCATCAAATTGTTTATATTACAATATATATTCCAGTTATTATTATTATTATTATTATTATTATTATTATTATTATTATTATTATTATTATTATTATTATTATTATTATTATTATTATTATTATTATTTAGGGTTTCAAAAATTGGTTCTAATGTTTGTAGTTGAAATAAAATTTATATTCGTAGCCTATTTTTAGAAATAAAAATTTGAAAGACCATTTTAAAAACTTTTATAAAATTTTGCAATTTATTTCCCCCTCGCCCCCAAAAAACTTCAATTTTGAACCTAAAGTACCTCATTTATCCAAATAAATCAAAAAATACTTGTATTTTTTTTTTATATTAAATTTCTGACAAATTTGTTTCATATATTTACTCCAACAATTTGAAATATCATATGCATTTCATCTTATATATATATATATATATATATATATATATATATATATATATATATATATATATATATATATATATATATATATAATATATATATATATATATATATATATATATATA
>JABUQX010025607.1:0-7500 GCA_015478945.1 Trachelipus rathkii
TCGTCATTAAATGAGGTGACAAACTGTGATAGTCACTTCTATTGCAAAACTTAATTTTAAAGACACTAAATACAGCAAAATTAACTATAAGTATCAATAATTAAATGAACAATAATAAAATTAATCAACTATAATAAAAAATCTAAAAATATCTAAATTTGACAAATTTGAATCCAAATCACAAAGATATAGTTTATGACCAGTAGATGGCCTAGTGGAATTAGACCGCCCGGTTACTGTTAACTCAGCGACGCGGAGTCCAGTGTTCGAATCCCGCTGATGGAGAGTAAAATCTCCTTTGACTCATTCAATATTCTTTCTAACTGTAAATGCTTATTAGCTGACTCCATATTTTATTACTCGAGTCCAATTCAATATTTCAACTAAATCAAATAAGTTTTCTGCTGAAGTCACGACCATTTAAATATTTAAGATTAGGTCTTGGTTTTCTAATCAATTGAAGGATAAAAATCTTTCATAATCCAGTTACTTTCAACCTCGGTTATATAACTTGTATTTTTTTTAATAATACTCAACCATTTTACTTCTTACCTTTCGCTATTAGAAGACTTTAACTACCAATAATGGAATTTTTCAAACAACTTTACAAATTTGTCATTTGAATTAATGAAAGTTAATTAATGGCATTTCTCTTATTTTTCTTACTTATTATTTAAAGGTGAATCGAAATTTCGGAAAGTATGTCGAGAATTTGAAGAACTAGTGCAGGTAAGCAATACTATTAATACTACAACTACTATGCTCTACTACTACTACTTTAACTTATTTACCAAATAGTGAACATAAAAGAATCGAACTCCTTTTCCGTTATCAAAACAGTTTTCAGAAAGAAATGGCGAACCCCAAAATACAATAATATATTTATTATATGGATAATGAACTAAAAAAAGTGCAATTCTACAGATTCAAGAAGAAGAAATGCTGTCATAGAAAGAAAACATAAGTTTGCCTCAGAATGAAAATACAAACATTTTTGAACGAAGAAAGAAATTAAAGGAATTAGTCAGTCGCTACGCTTTCCATTAACAGAACTGCTTTCAGAATTTGTCGATGAACGCAATAATTCAACACAGTGATTCTGAATCAGAAAGTGAGCAAAACATTTCTCATCATATATATCAGAAAGCCAAAGTTCAAAATTGTTACAAAATTCAACTAATTGGAAATGATATACCAGGCTGTAACCTAATATATATCATTATATAGAATATTCCAAATTAACAAATTCACGAATAAGGTACGTTAAATTCTTATTGTGAATAGTGTCATAATTGTGACTCTCTACATAGTCTCGATATGAAAATAAATTATAAATAAACGTAATAAAAAATAATAATCATAATGTATTTAAAGAGCATATTAATAACCTAGTTCAAAATTAAAAAAAAGTGAACTGCAAAGAGTTTTCGAGATGCTGGTTTAGGTGACATGATGATTTAATACCTCTAAGATGTTATAGCAGCGTAGCGATTACATGAAGCAAGCTCGGTAAGTCGAGTGAGCTTAGTTAGAACATATATAACTACAAACCAGATACAAATAAGATCGCATTATATTGACACAGTCTGTTATAATATCGTTGTTTTGGTGAGTGTGCATATGGGCTCCTTTTGAGGGTCCACATGTGATTTGGTAAGACTCATAAATACTTTTAGAGTACTAACCAGATACTATTATTAGAAATGAAGCTATGAACAATGTGTTTTGCGTTGCAAGACACCGCAGCGCCATCTGATATTTGTTTGAATGGTACAATTTCTCAGCCCCTAGTTTTGCTTGACGGATCATATTGGCTCTCTACAGGCTTGAAATAATGTATCCATGTTTAATCACATTTGATGATGGATTGAATAAATCTGTCCCTCTCGGTACCGGTACCGCCGTAAGGGATGTTTGCCGAGCGCTTACTTCTCTGATCGAACTTCACCTCTCGGGGAACCAACTTTGCGAAATTGTAGTTGATCGTGGATTATCGTTTCCACATTGTCTACACTGATATGTACTTCCGCCGCAATGTTACACACATTATTCACCGGTTATCAAGGATGGCTTGCTCAACTCTAGTGAAACGCATAGACGGACGTGTCAATGCGGATCGTTAGTCACTAAATTTCGACCATCACCAAACTGACGATGCCATTCATACACTCTTGTCCGCGACAGTGTCTTTTTCCCAAACTATGCTTGCAATTCTCTAAAAATTTCAACTGGTTTCACGTTTTCCTCACGATAAATCTAATAATACACCGCTATTCCACATAAACAGGTACATTTCCCAGCGCCATCTATTCTAACAGTAATGCGAATGCGCTAAAAACTATATGTCAAATGCATGATACTCGCAATGGTTCGGAGACCAATCAACCGAAGTTGCATAGTTTTCACTTTTGTCTAGAGGTGGGCAAAAAGGCTCTTGACACAGAGCCATGATTCACTGAAGCTATGTTAAAAAGCTTGATCAAGTATTCCCTTTTGTTTATTTAATTTTTAACAAGCGTAATAATTCTAAACCAGCAAATATGCACATCACAGGAAATGATTCCAAATTCGCTATAGGTAATGCAGCGAAATGTCAGCACTGTTTTTACATATCTGGCGAATCTGGCATCTTTCATATGATGTACTCATATATTTTAAACATGGTTCAGTTGTTCCGAATCTAGATAAAGCTAATCCATATTCCAGCCCTCCTGAATACGAAAATAAATATCTTTATAAGCACAGTAATAACTCAAGCGGCGATTACAATTCCCATTCTTATAAACAAGAGAATGGTCATACCCACAGTGATGTAAATACTTACCATAATTATAATAATCATAATAATAATAATATATAATAATAATAACTAATAATAAACAAACTAATAGTACTATTCTGTATAAAGAATAAGCGAAAATGAACATAATAATGAATAATTATAGATAAAGGATATTTGTACTTTTCAATTAATATAATAACTGGCTCATATAAAACATCATGCGCTCTATTTTAAAGCCCTTTAAATTAGAACTGTCGATCTTGAAGAATAACTTGACCCAAACAAACGCGAGATCTCATGGAGCATTACTCATTAGATGACGCAGAAAAAGAACACGTATATTCTCACTTCAGCCCAAAATGGTTATATATATATATTAAGATAATCCATTACTTATTTACATTAGTACATTTATGTATAGTATTAATATAGATATATATATTAATATATATCTAAAAATATATATAGTATAAATATATATATTATTAATTATATATTATATTATATTTCTAGTAATACTATTATATTATTACTAATACTCTGAACTATACTAACACTATAATTATATATATATACATTATATATATAACTATTATATATATATATAATATATAACATACAGTACTATCACAGATACAAATATATACTAGTATATATATATGCAAAATATTCTTCTCGCATCTCAAGCTTAATAAACTTGCACGATGATATCAGTTGAGTTGAAACTTACGGGTAGATAAAGCTACAATTGAATATAATATATTTATATAATATAGTATTATATATAAATAACATTATATTATTAATATATTAAATATAAGATAAGCACTAAGTATTCAGCGTTATTCAGGTATCTGTAAGTGAGAGTAGAATACATCGGGTGATTACACTATATATTATACGACATAACAACGCAACTACATACACAACTCACACACTCTGATATATGATATATATATATTTACACACCTATCCACACATTCAGCCTTGTATCCAGAATGATAAAGCTCATCATATTGTTAAACATAAAAGGCACTCACACACATACCCACACATAAAACATCAAATACACACACACACCTCACCACACTGCAAAACAAAATCATATTATAAATATATATATCACACACACACATACCACTCACACACAATTGATGCAGACATATCTTATTACTAATATAACACACACACTATACACACACAAATACATTCAATTATATATTTTTTCAATATACACACACACACATAACTACACACACATACAACACTAGCAACACAAACACTTACACTAACATCATACACAGCACAACCAATCACTATTTACACTAAAAACACACACTCAACAAACACACAGGTAAATGCTAAATAACACACCACATCAACACACACCACACACATCACACAAACAAACCCACATAGAATCTATATATCAATATATTATTAATATATATACTAACACACACACACACATCAATAAATATATATATATATATGCACACCACACACACACACTACACACAATATCACATAGTATATATATATATATTAATTTATATATATATATATATACACACACATATATATATATATTTAATATTAATACAATACACACAACACACACACATCACACAGTAACTAACATACACATATCACTACACTACTACACTACATACACACACTATTTAATACATATATTATAATATATATAATATATATATAATATACATATATTTATTAATTATATTAATATATAATTACTCACACACATGTATATAATAATAATAATACAATAATTATATATATATATATATATCTTATATATATATACACAAACACACACCCACACACAACATACACAACTAATATTATATAATTTATATATACAATATATAATATATATATAATATATATTATATATAATATATATAATATACTATATATATACACATATATTATTATATATATTATATATAGTATACAAAACAGCACACACACATAATATATATCACTCACTACACTAACGATTAGAAATAGAGCTTTCCAGTCAAGAACATATGTGGCTAAGTAAAATGAAGGAAGCACCGCAAGTGCGATAATACTTAGCCTGGAAGTACATAATAAACACTAAACATCAACAAAACTCGTTAGAGTGCGTACTAACAGATACACCTCTTATTTGCTAATATATATTACAGTGATGGATCGTAATAGTATTGTATGGTTAATATACAGTAATAGTGAGTATAGATATTAACGTCTATATATCGATATTCATATTATTATAATAATATTAATATATATTATATAATATATTATATTATTAATATATATTAATATCTCAATCTGAGTATAATTTATATTATATGTATATAAATATATAGTATTATATATATATATTAATATATATAATACATAATAGTAGTAATTATTTATAAGTATATCTACTAATACTCCTATCTATACTACTTTCAGGATAGTCACTATACTAAGCTTCAACGAGAAAACATTTCGATTTTTCAAACGCAGTCCTAATTTCCAGTAAGTACATAATGATATATATTAGATACAAATAGAATACTACTAAGCCTTATTCGTACTAAATTATACTAATCTGTGTACATCTGCAGGCAGATCCTCATAGTACTATCTAAACTCTCTCTACACGCAATCTTTCCATATCTTACTCCATTCGTGTCTTTCCCTCTCCGGCCTACCCCTACCTCACGACCACTACTCTATCTTTATAAACTCGTTCTCACTATATATATATATATCTTACCGGCACCTTACTTAAAGCTATATATATGAATCTCTCCACCTAATTCAGTCACACGTGTTGTAATATCTATTTCCGTTTACAACACAGGCTACCTAATCAATACCAATCATTATTCCTAATTAACGCGATTTCTCAGGTCTCAACTAATTCTTAATTTCATATCTCACCTCGTCTATTACCCACAGTCTAGATCTCTCAACATCACTATTCATGTTCAGCAGCTTCGAGATTCACTTATATTTTCTCTCTATTGTGATTGTAATGCTTATATCTCATATGATTCGCTGGGCAATATGGCAAGTGACATATAAATTATTACTATCAAATATATCTTTTTTTACACTTTATATATATATCCTCATTATACACCTACTACGAGATATAATAACATCTCACTTTTAATAATTTGGTATACTGATATACATAGTACTCTCATTGCTCCTATATAATACCGTTTATATTTTCTAATTTAGCTAATGTATATTAGTATATCTACTATCCCGATATAACAATTACCTCCCTTAGCTATGTAAATATAACGTCCACCAGGTAAACAAACTTGACTCAATAAGTTATTCTATTATATAATTACTCATTTCTATCATCACGAATATATTACTATACTCTAATCTCTTCCCTGTCTATATCCTCATATATCGTTAACTACACTGGTTCAATTATAACATTATGTCTTTTTCGTTTTCCTAAATATCTATAGAGAGAGTTAGTAAGTATCTGACTGGTATTTCGAGTATCATGTTATTTCAATGAGTGTATTGACAAGCATAATTATATTATTTCTATATAAGTACATAGTATTAGATAGAGATTCTAATGGTACTCATATCCTTGCTCAATCACTCACGCATTTCTCATCCGTTTGCTACGAAAGTACAGACCATATTACGTGCCGTAATACGGATGTGTGAGCTAACTAGTAGAGGACTAGGAGTTTTAGGACATTATCTTTGGACTTAAATATTATTATAATATAATTAATATATATATACTGTAATATAATATATTAATATATATATATAATATATATATAATATATAAATATAAACTACTAATATATAATATACTATTATATTATATATTAATATTATAATATAGTTATATATTAATATATATTTTATATAATATTATATTATATTATAATACTGAGTATAGTATATATATATATATTATTTATATATTAATTAAATAATTATTAATTTATTATTATAATATATTATAATATTAAGTATTATATATATATAAATAATATATTATATATATATATATAATATATTATAATCGTGCAAAATGTGTGTATATGATATAATTCGTCGGGAGTTCGGAGTATCCGATTTTTCAGTTTTAAAAATTCTGTAAGTATCGTTGAGAGTCGTAGAAGTCATGTGTTTTAATTTTATATTAGACCTTAGGAGTCCCAGGATACCGGAGAAGGTCGATTATATATTTTATCGACTCGCATCCCTGAAATTATTTATATGTATATATTATTATAGTATAAATATATATATATATATATTATTAATATTATATTAGTTATATTAATATATATAATATATTATACTATATATAATATATTATATAAATAAATACTATTAATATATAATTATTACTATTATATATATAATATATATATATATAAATATAAATGTATAATATAATATATAATTATATATATATGTATTAATACTAATTATAATAATATAATATTATTTTATAATATATATATTAATGTATATATTATAAGATAATATATATTAATATTAGTATATTATATTATAATTATATATATTATATATATATATTATATATTATATATACTATAGAGGGGGCACCCAAAAATCCAAAATACCCAAAACATTTGGGCACAATATTATAGATTTCCATCATACTGCTGCCTTGTACCTGCTATAGTATGATT
>JABUQX010025607.1:10000-22500 GCA_015478945.1 Trachelipus rathkii
ACTAGTAATTTATTCAATAGCTATTAATACTAATATTATGAACTGTCCCAGTCAACAAAAATTATATTAATAAATTAAGAAATACTAATTAAAAGTCGCATTGGATACACTTCTTAGAATCAAGTCATGTTATTCATATACATATACTTTTAAATATAGCTCGACCTACCCAATAAGCCAAAACGCTATAAAGTATAGTATAACCTACGTGCGGTCCACTATATTTCCCTCTATTAATATATTATATAAATTAGTTATGTATAATAATATAATATTATTATATATTATATATTATATATATATATTATATTTATTATATATATATTATAATTATATTTATAATATATAATAGATTATAATATTATTATATATTATATATATATATTATATATATATAATATACATATCTATATATAATACTATACTATTATATATATTTAATATTAAATTATATATATATATATATTATAATAATATTCTATATAATATATTATATTATTATATATATATATTATATATATATATATATATATTATATATATATATTAATTAGCGATGAAGAAATACCTTTGAAAATGAATACATGTATAGAAACCTTATTATATTATATAATATATATTTTATATATATTATATAATATACTTATTATAAATATATTATAAATTCTTATATTATATATAATATATATATATATATAATAATAATATATATTATATAATATATTAATTTTATAAATTATTATAATATATTAGTATATATACCTATATATAATATATATAATCTAATGTTATTAGAGCTCGCTTCATCAAATTGGAAGACTGAAATCATTAGGAGAGCACTATGTATGTATTTTTTTATTTATAGTACAAAATAAGCCTTTTTTATAAGCAAAGCGTCTGTGTACTATTTTTGATTGCTCATAAATACAATTAAAATAAAGCTGTTATTCGTATGATTAAATATTTAATTTTTTGCGACCCACCGTATATCCGCTCGCGCCCCCCTTGGGGGTCACGACCCCCCGGTTGAGAACGCTGCGCTAAGCTATGTTCAAGTCACTAAGGAATAGATTAATAATAAAAATAATTAAATTCAGAAAGCCGCATTGGTCCCTCTAGAATGATCCAGTCAACCCATAATATTAAGAATTAAGATAATCACTTAAGAAGCCGCATTAACCCTCTCTAGAATGTCATCTAATGCATAGACTAAATAAAGATATAAACTTAAACAATGAGGACCACAAATTTAACTGTAAAAGTCACATAATAAATTTAATAAATTAAGAAGCCTGCATTGGCCCTTATGAATTGTTCAGTCACTCATAATAATATAGAATAATACTTTATTTTATTATTGATACTATTATCAAGAGTAGTGTTAATTAAGACTTGAGAAAATAACTCTAGAATGTTCCAGTCAACCATAATAAATAAGAATAAAACTTAAGAAGCCTCATGGTCCTATTTAGACATGTCCCATGTCAACTCCAATAATAATTAAAATTTATATTATAAGAACCCCAATGCCCTCTAGAATGTCCATTCAACTCAATAGTAATAGAATAATACTTAGTATTTAAGCCGCCATGGTCTTTTTAGACTGTCCCAGTCACCAATAAAAATTATATTAAGAAGCCGCATTGGCCTCTAGAATGTCCCAGTAAAAAATAAGAAATTAATAAATATTTAAATAATACTTAAAAGCCAGCATGGCCTATTCTAGAAACTCACTGCTCTATTTCTAACATCCTCAAAGCCAAATATATTCTCCTCGTGTTTAATACGCTAATTCTCTTCTCAGTCGATATCTATGGTGTTTTCTAATAAAGTGCAAATTGTAAAGTTTCTTATTAAAAAATACTGGCCTAACATACCTATTATACGACATTTACAAAACAATCTATATAATTAGATTCCTGCATCTGGCAATAAATTTCAATATTTTACCTATGGACCTTCTAACCTCTGGTTAAAATATTACATGAACAATGAACAGAACTCTAAAGAGAATGTTACAGACATACGGGTTACATAAGCCAATATTTAGTTGAGTTATATATGCATAAAACTATATTGAGAAACTTCTATTTTTCACATATATATTATCAATTTATGTAATGTCACACTCTCTATCATTATATTCATAAATTGTAATTAAATCGGATCCTCCAATGATTACAAGAATAATTAAATTTAGATTATATGATATGAGAATTCAAAATAATATATCATATATTCAATCAAAAATCATGATAATTAATTAAAAATCAAAGTAAATGACAGAAGAGATTTTTTTCATTTGATTTATTTCATGACACACTCTATAATTTATATATTTTTTTAGAAAAAAATCACAGTACATGTTATTATTTTTTACTTGTTTTTTTAATTTTAGAGAGATCTCGTGACTAACGCGCAGGATGAGCATACGGAATACATACCTATGAATTTTAATATGCAAGTTGATTAATGTTTCACACTTGATTTTTTGCTTCAACAATAATCATGATTTGCTTTTTTGATTTTTGCTTTTTTAATTATGATAATGCTCGTTTTAAGTAATGCATATTGAAGGCTCATTTAACGTCGAATTGTAGAAATTAAAGCTGTAGATATAGTTAGCATTTTAGAACAGTTTCATTTCAAAATTTCTACTACTATATTATTTTAGAAAAGCGTTTGAGATAACTCGTCTGCTAAACTCCAAATGTATATTTTAATTTCGTGATGTAAGGTATTTAAAATTAATTAAACACACTCTGTAGGTGTTGAGTTTTGTAATTGTGTTTTTGACTAATGAAGCCCTATTTTAAGTTTTGAGCGTCGGATTTATGCTAGGTAGAAAATATAATGACCTTTAATCGAACTGTCTTAAAAAAAGTTGTTACAATTATATTTTCGCGTGACGTCACGATCTCAAAAATCAAAAAAATCAAAAAATCAAAAAAATCAAAAATTGATTTTTCTCCAAAAAATCCAAGGATAAATTCCTCTTAATTTCTGGGATTTTGATCATTATTAAAACAACCTGCTCACGCGAAACATAATTCTGTAGGATGAGCTCTCAGACTTTTTTTAATATTTTTTTTTTTTTTTTTTTTTTTTCGATATAGTAATTTATTTTTTTAGCTGATTTATTCATTCTATTAAACAAATGGAATCAGGAAGGGTACAGTACTGTGAAATAAATACAAAATTGCTGTTATACTAAATTTTTACTGTTGGTTAAGACTACTAACATTCAAAAATAGGGCCTGGGGCGCTGCAGCCTGGAGAATGGCCCTATTGAGACACCCAAATAAATTTAAGTATTAGATCCGTATGAAGGCATATCTATGCTTTTTCTTAAATAAGGAGGCTAAAATTGTAGACATATTCAAATACTTGGCCTAACTATTCACTTAATTATTATTACATCAAAATTTAACAATTATACATAAATTTGTCCGATGTTATTTTCAAATTTTTGAACTCTAGGCCTAGCTCTAGCTTCAAAATCTTAAAATAGGCAGCACTAAAGGGTGTTACGGACTTACGGGTTACAATGCCAATAATTTGTTGAAAATTTTAAAAAAATGTATATTAAAGAATTATATAATATATATAGTTTATTTTTAATTTTTTATTTCTATTGAGTTTAAATCACGTAACGGCAACATAAAAAATTATTAAAAAAAAAACAAAAAAGGTCAAATAATATAAAAAAAAAAAAAAATAATGATTATTTTTTTTTTTAAAAAAAAAGTAATAAAAATCTGATTTTTTTCGAGCCATCCCTACAGTTTTGCTTTATCGAATATATAAATGAAAGCCCAAACAACTTTCTTTTTCTTTTTTGAAAGCTTCTTATGCATGTTTCTTTGTGCTTTCTTTGCCATTTCTATGCAACGTCTTGAAATTTAATAAAGTCTTATTATATGCTTTAATGGCTTGCTCAATGTACAATTTTTAAAAAATTTTAAATTTCGCCAATCTTTCTTCACAAATAAGAAACTCCTGCTGCTGTTGGTGGGTTTCTATTTCTTTATTTTCCTCTCTCTCTTCTCTCTCTCTCTCTCTCTCTCTCTATATCATATATATATATATATGATATTATATATAGTATATATATATATACTATATATATATTATATATCTATATATATATATATAAACACCGCTATATATATAATATATTATATAGTATATATATATATATATTATATATTATATATATATATACTATATAATATATATATATATATATATATATATTACCCAATTTCACTAGGTAGAAAAAAAATCTCTCATTTTCATGTATTCTTTATGGAGAAATGTCTTTTCTATTCACTTTTATATTCCATGCATGAAGCCATTTTCCTCCATCTGATCAAGGCTCTTATGTCAAAATCTTACTTAAAAGGTAAAACTAATGGTAGATTCGTTTTACAGCCGACAAAGCGGTTTTAAAGCCACCAGGATGATGTTTCATCACACGTTCCTTGCAGAAAATTCAGTCAGTTAAATCTTCTATTAAATTTGTCAATTTTGAATCAGCTTTAAAATTCCATTGGTATATGAGATAAGTTATTGCTTAATCAAGTGATTTTTTAAAATATAATCGTCATTTATATGGAGTATATGAACGGTATATTTAAAGTCTTTTATGAACAACTGTCCTAAAAGAAACTGCTATGAATCTTCCATACTTTGTATACTAGCAGATCTTCGTAGAGCTAGTACTGTACTGTACAGAAGTAATCTTTTAAGCAGTCTTCCATGTTCCATGTGTAGTGAGGAGGTATACAGTATTCTTAATTTCTTTTATCTCTACTTATTCTGTATCTGTTTTCCACTTCTCCATTTTATTGCATTAATATAGTGATAAATTTTATTCATGACCATAATTATATTGTTATTGAGAACTGATGAAAATGAATCCTTTTTCACAAGGTTAGCTTTTTTGGATGCCACAATAAACGAAGTGCAGAGGCATTCTGCAATGATATCTATGGGAGTTTTCAGGTATACAACAAATGATGTGAAGCTTGGAGGATACGATATTCCTAAGGTGAGGAAAAAAATTCCATATTTTGTTTTCCTTCTCATTTCCATACATTTATACCAATAGACGGGTGGGTTCAAAGAGCTTCACAGTGTTAACTCAGTTAAACCAATGATTTACTCCAAATTATCACAATCTATTTAATAATTCTGATTTCAAGCTGAACGTTACAGTTAGGCAGGCAAAGAACTGCAAAATTTAACACTTAATAAATTGAAAAAATCATTTACTAAATTTATTATTTGGTCAAATTTTACTGACATAAAAGTAGTCTTTCAGCTTAAGAGTTTTGTGTTCGATCCCCAAACTCGACTAACATGAAGGAAAATAAAGAATTGTCGTTTTGTTAACGATATTCTGTAATTTACAGTTTACGCCAAAGCGCATTATTACACTAATCTCGGTATTCTCAAGTCTTTAAAAACATTGCTAATATATAAAAATGAAAATATCCTTTGTAGAATAGAAAATACTCACTATCTCTATAATTACTTCATACATTGAAAGCCAGGTCATCATCGTTTTCTAATCCATGCCTATATACGATGTGTTCAAGCACCTTGAGCGACTTGAACTGAGGAGTAGTTTGCTATGAAACTTGGTTCTCTATGAATTCCGTAATGCATTTAGTCAGAAAAAGATATACAGCTCAATTACCATGATTATACAAAGAAACGGCTCGATGGTGTATATATGATACTCAGAAATTATTTATAACTACCATTAAATATGGCTTATGTGGTTACAACACAGGGAAAAATTTAAATTCAAATGCATGGCAAACGAAAATTCATCTTGCGGAGCTCCGCCCCGTATCTCCGACCGCTACATGGTGGAGAAATATTAAAATTGTCAAGCATGCTAAAATATAAATAAATTTATTACATTTATCATATTCACTTGTGGTTATAAATAATTATTAGGTATTATGCATAATCCCCTCTTTATTTACATCTGCAGCACCATATATATATATATATATATATATATATATATATAATTTTTTATATATATAATTCTCTTTATATATATATATATATATATATATATATATATATATATATATATATATATATATATATATATATTACAGATCACCACCACACACGGGCTGGGCCCTTTTCAAGGGGGGGCAGAAAATAAAATATAGAAAAACTCACCCAAGCCTAACACAAATTTCTCAGGTGAGCGCAGACGTGGGCTTTAAAGAGAGGAAGATTAAATATAGTTGGAAAAACAGAAAAGGCAAGAAGTTCCACAGAACATAAGTGATTGGGGAGGAGGCCAACACGAGTCTGTTGTGTTTTCAATACTCACGAAATTCATTCGAGAGAGAGTCAAGAGAGTTTGAAAGAAGGAAAAGTTTATTAGTCTTTAGCTTTGGGCTCAACTATCAATGAAAGGTTAGATCAGGTGCTCCCATGTAACAGTACTCCAAACGATGGAGAATAAGGCCCTTATATAACTGGAGTAGCTGTCCAGAGGAAAAATATTTCCGCAACTGGAACAGAACTCTCAGCTTCTTTGAGGTTGCCTTTGCAAGTATTGTAATATGAGGTTTCCAAGACAATTTGTTGTTTATGTTTAAACCAACAATGTTTATATTGTTCATAGGTGAGACGTTAGAGCCGTCGAAGGAAATAGGAAAGTTGGGAGGTGTTTTTGAAAGGGAGATGTAAAGAAGTTGAGTTTTTTGAGTTGAAATTTGCAAAGGTTGCTGTCAACACCACCGGGAAAGTCCCATCCAGATCGCATAAGGAGAATAGAATCAGCTGAGAGGAGCGAGGAGGCAACTGTAGATGCAAAAGATGGAGCAGATTTGAAATGAGCGGAAGAATGGAGAGTTGAGTCATTGGCATAAGAATGAACAGAGATAGAAGTGCAGCTGAAGAGATCGTTGAAGAAAAGTAGGAATAAAATTGAAGACAGAACAAAACCTTAAGGAACACCAGAATTAACAGGAAAGGAGAAAGAGGATGCTCCATCAACGAGTGCTGATATAGAGCGATCAGAGAGAAAACTTGACAAGAGTATGCAAAGAAAAGGAGGAAATCCAAAGGATGGGAGCTTAGACAGCAGTAACGCGTCCCATATCCGGTCAAAAGCTTTGGATATGTCAAGCGCCACCACGCAAGACTCTTCATAATACCTTAGGACAGAAGACCATAAATCTGTCAGATAGGAAAGAAATTATGTCACCAGTTGACCTCGAACGTCGAAAGCCATACTGATGATCTGAAAGAAAGGAATGAGACTCCAAATGATCCAGGAGATGAGAGTTAGAAGAGTTTCAAAGATTTTAGATAGAATCCTAGTGAGAGCTGTAGGGCGATAATTTGAAGGATCAGAGTGGCTTCCCTTTTTCAGGATCGGCTGGACATATGAGCGTTTCCAGCACTGAGTAAAAATATTAGTATTGAGACAAAGAGAGTAGAGCTGAACGAGGACAGGCGCCAGCTCAGAAGCACACTCCCTCAAAACACGGTTAGGAATGCCATTCGGGTTACTAACCTCCCTGGAGTTCATAAATCTCAGGATCTCATGCACCCGATCATGTGTAATCACAGGTGGAGACATGGGAAACTTGAGAGGAGAGGGAGTAGGAGGAGGGATGTCAAAATCGTCCTGGGTATAATTAGATGACAGAAGAAGGCCGAAGAGATTGGCCTTTTCAGAGGAAGAGTTTGCTACAGATCCGTCAAGGCAAATAAGAGAAAGAAAGGCAGATTTACAAAAGTTATTAAAGATATTTTTGGCAAAAGGCCAGAAATTTTTATCAGTAGGAGAACCAAGCAGGTTGGCGCACTTTATTTTAGTGAAAGTGTGCTTAGCCTGTCGAATAGTACCACTGCAACGATTCCGAGCAGAATGGAAATTAGTAAGAGTGATAGGAGAACGAGTTTTTTGATGCCCAATACGCAATGTCTCTCTCTTGAATGACGCGAGAACAAGCACCATTGAACCATAAATTTTGAGGAGAAAAAGATTTAGCTTAAGATAGAATGAATCTGCTCATCCCATCGGTGATTAAGTTCCGTACCTTTTCAGAGGTGACCGAAGGGTCCTCCGAGTCGAAGTAGGATTCATACCAAGAATAGTTAGCAAAAAAATGACGCAATGCCCCCCAACTAGCCAGATTAAATTGTCAGAGAGTATGTTTAGGGCATGGTAGAGCTGCGGGCGAAAAAGTATCATAATTAAGAGCTACAAGATTGTGGCCAGAGTTACCAATTGGAAGGAAAATGGTGTATTTATAACGAGAATGATTAGTGGGGAAACATAAGTCAAGCGTGTTCAAGAATTGGTTAGGACGATCTGGGATATGTGTAGGTTCCTTAATTAACTGTTCCAGTTCGCTGGGAATAGTGAATGTTTTGGACTCCTCCCCACCTGCATCAGTGTGAGAGGAGCCCAACCACTCAGTGTGGTGTACGTTGAAATCCCCTAAATAGTGGATCTCGGTATTTGGAAGGGAAGAAATGACAGTCTCATAAGAAGTAGTAGTATCATAGTCCCATATGACGTGAAAATCTGTTCCATTATGGGAGCAGTAGCAGAAATACAAGAGGATGATAGTAGTAAGGAAAAAAAATTTAAGCCATAGAACATCAAAGTTAGGAGATTCAAAGTTCTCGAGACGAGTTACAGGAGTGTTAATAATTATATATTCACAGCCTCCACTATTCAGTCGGAAATTGTAAAACAAGTTACAGTTGGAGATATTAAGTTCATTTGAAAAAGAATCACTGTCTAGCTGGGTCTCAGATAATAATAAAATGTTAAGATGAGAGTTAGAGAGATGATATTTCACAGATTCATGATTAGCACCCAGGCCCCGCACGTTAGCAAAGTCAATAGAGAACTCCCGCCTGCGCCCACTCCCACATCTACTCGGACCAAACATTCGATCAGTCTCTCACACAAACAAACACCCACATTATCTCGTGCAAAATAATTTCTAATAGCATTCAATAATTAAAGCTAGTTAGCTTGAGACAAACTTTGATAACTGTTAATAATTAAATAAATGAACTGGCAACAAAAAATAACAGTGAATGAATGAGTTAGCACCATCAAACAAACGCAAACAAACGTAAACTCACTTGCGGGAGGTTTCTTATCAAAACTTAACAATTGACACTATTTTATGAAATATTAAATAAAAAAGAGCACAAAAGCTAAAAACTCTTTAATATACCTAATAATTTAAAAAAAAAATCTAAAAAAAAACTTAAATCATCGCTTAAAATTCTGAAAGGCGAAAGGTAGGTATTAAACATTAAGACAATTGGCATATAATTAAAAATTAAAAAAAAACAGAAAACAAAAACAAAATAGTGCCAAATACATTTAAAATTAAGGCTTGATTGAGAGCATTTAAAGACTTAAAAGCCCAAATTCATATAATTAAAGAAGCACTCGGAAAAACAATCACACATGCCTTCACAGCACAAGCGTCAACTATCAATAGTTTTATATATATATATATATATATATATATATATATATATATATATATATATATATATATATATATATATAAATATATATATATATATATATATATATATATATATATATATATATATATATATATATATATATATATATATATATATATATATATATATATATATATATATATATATATATATATATATATATATATATACAACATAAATTTATATATATATATATATGCTATACTATACTATATATATATATATAGGAGACAGCAGTCCTATCACAGGGATAATCCACAGCCCAACATATTTTAAAGACCCTCAAATATTTGATCCCTCCAGATTTCTCGATGAGAACGGAAAATTTATCACAACTTGTGAAGGATTCCAAGCCTTTGGAATAGGTAGGAAACTGAGGGTTCTTCTCTCAATTATTTAAGTTAAAGTAGTTTATATTCATTAGGATTATATATATATATATATATATATATATATATATATATATATATATATATATATATATATATATATATATATATATATATATATAAAGACTATAATATAGTAAGGGGAGTACTATCAACAGGATAAATGACAGATGCTAGATTTGACGCTAAATCTGGCACTCTGTGTCATTTTAATGACACTTTTTAGCATTTTTTATGGTACTTTTAGCATTTTTTTTAGCTCTTTAATGTTTTCGGCGCTTTTTCCACAGGGCACATTCAACTGCATATTGACCAAGTCATGTGAGAAGCTGACTTGGTTATTACCATAAAATTTTGCTCTTTATTTCCAGTGGCAGAAAAACATGTCGATTACGATGACATGCTTTCTAGGGCCGCTACGCGTTTCTAAGGAAGGAAAGACCTTTTCCGAGGCTCTGGAGCTTCTGAACGGCAGGAAATTCCAAGTCATGTCTGTTGTTGAATTGGAAATTTTCATCAATTTGTTAGATTTTTACACTTGATGTGTCAAAGTACAGGTTTCTAAGGTCGGTGAGACCGTTTATGAGATCTAGAAGACCATTTCCTGAGTTTTGACCGGAACTTAGTGGGATTAACATCCTAAACTGTTAACAAAAAAACTAACAATATATATATATATATATATATATATATATATATATATATATATATATATATATATATATATATATATATATATATATATATATATATATATATATATATATATATATATATATATATATATATATACAGTATATGCGTGTCTGAGTGTGTGTGTGTGCAAAGAACTAAGAAAAAACAAACAAAGCTACTTAACATGAAACATATAAAATTATACTCACCTATCCTCAATCGTTGAATACCATCTTTATGTACTGACACACAGTATAAAAGTAAAATATCACGGAATTTGTATTATCAGATGTATAATCGCCATCCGTAACCTGTGATTGGATGTAATGGAGTAATCAGCACATCGTAATGCAGTGACATCATACATGGTGACGCAAGGGAATAAGGGCTCAGTTGTGATATAACCTTTGGTGCGTGAACATGTTTTGTGTGAAAATAAAAATGCCTAACCATGCAAAAAGAAATATAATAGTTTACGTATACCTAAAGAAAATGAGATTTGAATATTAAATGTGTAAAATATATGTATTAGTTATCAAAAGGAAATATATTAAGAGGACGATCCAATATTGGGGATTTTGGGACACCATTTTAGTCCCCACCTAAGATTAGACACAAAATTCTTAATTTTCAGACAATTTTTATGGGGAAAAAAACAAACCCCAGCTTTTTGTGACCTCTAAAACGTCATTTTCGGGTGTTTTTCTGTGTCTGTAGTCATTGTTTCGGCGTTTTCATTTTTTCAGAACCTAATTTTTTGATATTTTTCGTATCAACTTCTACAATTTTTTTTCGAAATGACTTCAAACTTAAAATATACTTAGATGGGGTCTATTCCGCACAAAATTGTAGAAGTAGTTTTTTGATTTTTGAAAAATTGTGCTCAGCAATTGAAAAAAAAAGTAGATTTTAAAATTCTACATTGCTGAGCACAATTTCAAAAATCAAAAACTACTTCTACATTGTAGCTAATGTATATTTCAAGTTTGAAAGTCGTTTCGAAAAAATTTAGAAGACAAATATAAAAATAATTAAGTTCTGAAAAATGGCTCAAGCTGACTATTGGCACATATATTTGTTCTAAAGTTAAAAACTGCGGTCTCTTGCTTTTTCCCATTAAAGTATCTGAAATAAAATTTATGTCCATTTTTAGAGTGAGGGAGCTAAAACGAGGTCCCAAATCCCAATGAATTCTCGATATTAACATATTAATGTTGGCCAATGACATTTAGTAAACGGGAAACAGATGGTGACGCTATAGAAATAAGTCATATGGATTACAAGTATACGAAATAGTCATGTACACAATAAGAAATCCGATCATGTTAGCTGCATCACGTGACGTTAGTTTATATGTGTTTGTTAAATAATAGTCTGTTAGAGAAGTTAAGAAAAGGTTTGTTGTGTTAGACAGTGTGCCTAGAGAGAGAGAGAGAGAGAGAGAGAGAGAGAGAGAGAGAGAGAGAGAGAGAGAGAGACGCCGTAATTAATAAAGTAGATGTGTTAAGATAGTGTGTTAAGTTAGGTTAGGTCTGGTTGCGTCAGACAATGTTTACTTCGGTTAGGTAAGGAAAGACTAAGTTAGGCAGAACGGCAAATAGTTAGAGAGTGGCCATATAATTAATAAGCTTGTTGTGGTAAGGTTCATATTTTATGCAACAGGTACAGAAACAAGCACTCCGTAGAAACTTGAAACTATCAAATTCGAATTCTACGGATATATAAACATATAAAGTGACATCAATATTGTGATATTAAATGCATGTACACTAACTCGGTGCCGCACCGCACCAGCTTCGTCTATTGTTCATTTGCTCCAACACATGAGCTTTCTCTGTCTCTGATTCCTTTTTGTTCCTTCTTCATTCTCCTCCATCTTCCTCTGTTA
>JABUQX010025607.1:25000-26122 GCA_015478945.1 Trachelipus rathkii
AGGGACTAATTAAAATATGAAAAACAAAAAAAATCAGTACTGACTGAGTCTTAAAACATAACAGGTCCTATATATATATAGCATATATATATATATATATATATATATATATATATATATATATATTTATATATATATATATATATATATATATATATATATATATATATATATATATATATATATATATATAATATATATATATATATATATATATATATATATATATATATATATATATATATATATATATATATATATATATATATATATATATATATATATATATATATATATATATATATATATATATATATATATATATATATAGAGCATATATTATATATATATATATATATATATATATAAAGTGGAAGGAACAAATATTAAATTTCTAAGGATTAATATAATTATATAAATTACTAAAATCATCTTACCTGATGTTAACTTAATCGCCGGGCATGAGAGTGAGAAAGTCCGAGATAACATCTTCAGTTTTTATGTCAATATTTCGATGTACGTAGAGGAGGGAAGGTCCAGTAAGTCTTTCATCTTTTTCTCAAGTAGGTTTTCAGAAATCTTAATGTTGAAAAGTTTTTCTACAGCAGCAGCCACGGGTAAAATTGCAGAATTTGCAAACAAGATGTAAATATTTGTAAATTGTGACTGCAAAAACGAAACTAGTTCGTTCATTGCTGTTTTTACTGATCTGTCGCCAGATGCCACATCACCTTCACACAATTATCGCCAACAACTCAATTGGTTTTCGAGATCTTCCTTGTAAATGTTACATCTTTTAGCCTTCATAAATACACACCTGTTCGTATGACAAAGTGCAAGGAAGATATAATTCTTTATGATTTAAACCTCTCTCCTAATGCTGCTGATATTAAATCATTCATAAATGGTATAAAAATGAATGTGTGATAATATGTTCGGGTCGATAGTAGGAATGTTGGGTCTGTATTTTTGGAATTTGTTAATTCTGGGTACAGCAATTTCAATACCCAGCTTAGATTCAGATGCGCTTACACATTCTTCAAAAATTCACTGAAATTCTAATGTTGTATTTTCCATTCTTAAAGTTTAGTTTAACTAGATTCACTTCATTATATGAAGTGT
>JABUQX010025608.1:0-30000 GCA_015478945.1 Trachelipus rathkii
TAAACTACGGATGGAAAACGAACGAACATCCGACGCTCCCTAAATGACTCCCCCCTGAGAAATACCTTTGAAGAACTCATTAATCTAATAACTCAGTTCAAACCAGTAGTCTTATGCGGTACTGCTTCCTTCCGAAATGGAATAGGAGACAATATTAACATAAATTACTCATTTAAATCCTCTACACTAAATTATCACTAATCGATTCTATCATCAGGGTTAGAATTCTATACCAGATATGGGTTACAATAATTTATTTTTGATTTATAATCTTTTACACGAGGGGTAAAAATATACGCAGTGTAGGTTTTAATCATTCATAATTGATCATTTAAATACGAATTATTTATTATATATATATACTTTTCTTACTTGGGTAAAACTGTTATATCCTAATAATATCAGTTGAAATCTTAGAATTAAACTTTACAAACAAAGCTAAACAAGCTCATTGAGAGTATACTAATACTAAACCATTAAATCTAATTTACCATAATAATTAATTACAACTTAATACCTAACACCATATTTCTCTTAATAACCTAAAAGAAATCCTTAGCAGTAAACAAATTAGCTAAACATACAGAGGCTAAAGCCATCTTAATACCAAAGTAATATTTTACTACACTTAAGCTATTTTATTAATAGATATGACATTATCCTATAAATTTTTAAATCCACTTTTCAATTGTAACTTCAGAATTGTGTATTTAACAAATAAATACATATTCTTTTTGTTTAAAAGATTTCTTCCTACCGCTTCGTTACTATCCCTTTTCCTTGACAATATTATTATATTATCTACAGAGATCACACCTTATTACTTCGTAGTAACTATTTTCCCCTTTTTTTGTGCGGGAAGTGTTGCTGAGTTTCTGCTCCGAAGTGCCAAGTTCATCCTATTTGGATCATAATACAATATAATTAAGAACTGCCATCTTCCATGTTCGACCTTTTCCTCAAACACCTGTTACCTATCCAGGCAGATCCTATTTATTATTCTGAGCGAACCACATCCAAACGTCAATCGTCAGTTTTAGGTCTATCTCTATACTTACATAAAGGCTTAACTCAAATAATCAACTTAAGGTATAATACTTCAAAAATACTCGTTAGTATGTATAATCTTTCAAAGAATAAACAAAGATAATGGCTGTACTATTACATTTAACATATCTAATTAGAAAACTCTTCTCACTGGAAGAGGTAGGTATGTTATTAAAGAGTTGTAATAGCCTTAAGAAGATGACGAAGTCCATCTTCCGTTAGCTTAATTTTCGATATTACAAACCTTAAGGAGATACTACGACCAATAGAACTAGAGAATAAAAAATCGAACACTCAGTACATATATATAATATATAGCTGTTGTCATTATAATTGCCTCCTACCATAAATACTTTATGACTCAGAAAGACGGTTAATAGGGGTCAAGGTCCGCCTAACAAAAGATAGAGGTAAGTTCAGTTGATAATTAACCCATTTAAAGTTATTATTTCCCCATTCGAAGCCCTTCTGCTCGTTATTAATTTCCAAAGAAGATTTCCTGTTCAACTCCAAAAAATTGTATGCCCTGAATTAATCACAGGCACCTTAACTACATGTCAACATGTACGAGTGCTTGGGAATTCGGCTTCTTCTAAATGCCTGTTGTTTCAAACTGACTATCCTCGTGCTACGGCTTGAAAGAATTCAAAAAATTTTTCAGTCAGTCTTTGATTACTCTCGAATGTGCTTGCCATAATGTTAGGTCTGAGAAATTACTGAGGATTAAGAAGCAACAACCATAATCTACTTAATGACCCTTTCCGCTACAATCCTGCGAGGTCAGTAGATGTACATCCAATACAGACTTGAAATATTAATGGTTTTGTCCAAATGCAACTCATCCGTCTTCGCAAGAACGATAATGGAATGGTTGTTTGTACTCAACTCTTATAATCTGTGTGACTATATAGCGTTTCGAGTCATTCTTGGTATACTGAGATGTCTAATAAAGCTTGCATGATATCATTAAAAGAAATTTGAGTTAACATTAAAAAAGGTTTTTCCATCGGTCCGGAGGTATTAAAAAAGTAGATAGAATCATACTTGCTATAATGTAAGTTTTCGTTCGCCGAAACAGTCTCCTATTTTTTACTGTGAAGTTTTAAAAAATTTTTTCCTACAAGACTCAGATATCTCACCTTGAACTCTCAAGATTAAAAATCGCAGACTACTAATACTTATTCAATACACCCGACTAACGTTAAGGCAGAAACTTGTGATCTTTTTTACTTGGGTGATTTCATATAACTAACTTTTAATTATTATGTGATAGACGTCCTAACTCAGTTCCTAATGCAACAAACCTATAAAATAAAAATTCTGACTACAATAAAGAATACAACATTTTATCTGGGGACTAATACCGCGAGCACAATAGAGTACTTTAAATTTTCTTTAACCTTAAATAGATAAATGTTATTAGCTCACAACCTCCTAAGTTAAAGATTACCATATTACTTACATTAGGACTACTTCCACTATTAAATATAACTATATCTATTACTGATCAGCCTCTAACAGTAGGGTCTCTTGGTGCTGTATGCTAATACCAATTAAGACGAGAATCGGCAAAGAGAAGTGCATTAATATCCTTTCATTATATCAGAGCACCATCACAAATCCGAGATTAATTTAATCAATTATTGAAATAACGAAAGGCAATGACTGTTCCAATCAAGTCCATGTTATAAATAAAATTCAAGAATTAATATAACGGTGTTCGGTTAATACCGCATAATATCAAAATCATAATTCGATTAAACCATCGCCGTTATATTTTATCCTCATTTACGTTTCCATAGAAGTCACTATACCTACGCGGACGTTTAGAAGAATGGAATTAATTCATTCAGGCAGCGATTATTAATATATCCCATCATCAAATCATTTACAAGACAGGCTAAACTAAACATTTATTACTGACTATTTTAGGTAGATATAATCATCCTACTTGTGCTCCTTTATTCTTTTGCAAAATATAAATACCAAACTCCATAATGAGAACTATCCTTGACTAAAAAAACATGGTATATTGGAACAAAAGTATATGTATGTAATAATAACGTCTTACATAAAATACTCATCTTCTATAATATTGCATAACCCTATAATTCTCATAATACAAATACTCATTTATAAGAACAAGACACTCCTTGCCTGACAACTTTAACCCCTACAGGTTTTTAATCTGATGATACTGATTACATTATGTGACAACCCTCTAATTCAGGACTTTTCCCTATCCATGTCCCTAGATACAGTTTCCACTTCCTGGTCATTAAGAATCAATTTCGATGCACTCCGTAGCAGCGGGAATCAACGCGAACGCAGAGAACCGAATTTTGAATTCGACGCAAAGATATTCAATTTTTTCCTATACCATAAATACATTCAAACTGATTACCAACAGTAATATTTTACTAGGTTACTACATACATGTTCCGTCTCTGACCCTAAACAATTTAAATTAGGAAAATATCCTTCAACCAAAAACGCCCGATTAAATAGCTATTACTCTAGTCCTCTATGAACCTTTTTTAATCCAGTACGTCCACCTAAAGACATTTAAGTGACCTATTTACCACAAATGTCAAAATAATTACACAAGTGTTAAAATTATATAATTCCTTATGCGTGATAAAGACTCTCTTACTAGGTTATGCTTGAACTTTGTCAACTACACATACAATACATACTACACTTAAAAAGTACAAAACTGCAGAAGGCTATTCCTAGATAAGGATTATCATCTGTCCGTATATTATTAACTATTCTACACATAAGAGGTTAAAATTATTTATCCTAGACTGGGCAACCTGGAGCTGACCTACTATAACCTAACTCCTTTAACGATCAATGCGCCAATTGGCGGTATAAAGGTAAATATGAGAGAGTTGTAGCGACAACGCCTTAGAGTAACGGCACTAGATTTTTTACAAAGAAAATCATAGGATTATCGAACAATTATCTAGCGGCACTAATGTAATTATAATACAGTATCACTATATACGACTAGGGTACATTCAACATAACCAATATTCAACTGAAAACTGAAAATATCACTCACCTACAACTTATCGTCAATTTGATAAGGCGGGTTCGCATTCACATAAATTTTCTACTTTACACGTTTATTCAATTAAAAAGTCACTCCGTTGGGAATACTGTCTAAACTATTTCTTAAGTACCTTTTACTTCTACTACAACCACCCCATAAACACATCAAGTGATTATATTGATGAAATATGACTACGAGCGAGCTCCATTTAATTAGGGTACACTTAAAGCTCGATGAACATTTATCAGCAGAAACAGAAATAGCAAAATCTCACTATAATACAACTAGCCATTAAATTTGTACTATCCAAATGAAAATAGGTGATTTATTTATGGTTCTATCATATGAACATCTCTTAAACTAAGCCCTAAAAGACTCCCCAAACTTTAGCTCACGAATGGCACGGTTCCTTTCATCACTTCTTTAGACCAGCTCCAATCGAGTTTTGGTTATCTTATAACCACTGTTTCCTCACTCCTCAACTAGTCTAACGATTCTTCATTAACGTCTCTTTAGTTTAGTCTACACTTCGGAACGTACAACTCACGGAACTAAAAGAAGTAACTACATATTATTTTCCCAGACATTTCGAAGAAACTGGCATTCTAACGACAGATACATTAAATTTTCCTCACCAGATATCTATCAGGTATTTCGCCGATCCCTTGGCACATTGCTCCTTAACACCTAAATTACAGTCTTTATACCTATATATAATCACAAAGAGTATCACAATAATCCAGTTATCCCTAAGAAGTAACTCACTCTCTTGCACATAAGAAAAGCTCACTCTCTCATTGTTGACAACCATAGGAAATAATCCCACCACTATGAAAATTATCCTAAATAATAATCCATGCCTTCCCATTAATTTGGCAATGGTCCTAAAAATAATACTCAGTAATATCCTAATGTGCCAAAAACTTATCCCTGTCACACCAATCTCACCAAAATACACTAGACTGAAAGCTTTTCTTATTTCCGGTTCCAGAATGACTCTAAAACCTTTTAACCTCCCACTTTTTTTTATTTGATGCTTTCTTCTATTAGATCATGTCCAACTCTTATTAACTTCTTATCTCCTTTAAACCTTAGATAATATCACCATCTCCACCTCTCCTGGACATCCATTGGTTTTGTAATTGTATGATCACAGCGTAACAGACACTCCCTATGAGTTCACGCGCCGAACTGACGTTGGTCTTAGTCCACAAGTTTACCAGCTCTTATGTCCCATTGCAGTTGAGAATACAGGAACACACAACGGCATGTGGGACTAAGATGAGAGGTACATAAGAGAAAATTATCTCTATCTTTACACTCCTAAACAAACTATTGCCTCTGCAGGTAAGGCATGGTTCATCTCACCATTACAATACCTCCCCTTCACGCTAACATAAATTATATTTGCTTTCTTTTCTCTCACTCTTTTTATTGAAGACAAAAGCATTTAGATGTAAATTCACCGAAAAGTGAAACAATAAATTTTTAAGAATTATAATCCTTATAAAAGATGAGTTATTTATAAGATATTACACATATTCTCACAATTTCATTTTCTTACTTTCTACGACGATTAAAAATACATTACGACACGAGATATAATTAATTTAAAGACAAAGAAACATTAAAAACTTTACGAACTAGTTAGAATTATATCTTAAAGTATTAACAACGAATAAATCAACAGTATTAATTATTTAATTTATGTTTTTAATAATCATAAATATTCAACCGATATTACTATAAGAATACGTTTCAACTTTTATTGTTTTTTATATACATTAAATATTTATATTTTAATATTAATCTTAAATTCTAATTTTCTTTCATTTATCTAGCCTCTAAATAATCGATAAGAAAATATCTGACTATAATCTTTTCAATTTATTTTTAGTATTTTTAAATGAATGAGCAAGTTCTTTAACACCCGCAAAAAATTTTTTACGCTATAGACCTAACCCTCTTTGAAAAAATGCCCATTCCCAATATTGCTACACAATTTTCACATCCATTCTACACTTCAAATCAACACTATATACATATCCAAAATTAGAATCCATTTACACCTAACCGGTTTTCCGCAAGATAATCGGTAAATATATTATTTTAAATAAAAATTATTTTTCTTTAAGATTTTATTTTAATTTCCTATTTTATTTCTCCCGAGCTTGGGTATCTATTTTCTTATCTTACGTCTGAATATTTAACTTATTACTAAATTAAGTAATGTAAGATTATTTTAATTAGATTATTATAAAAATATTCTTAATAAATCTTTTAAATTTTCAAGAACCATCGTGTTTAATTACAGTTGACTAACTCGAGGGAGACATCAATAATATCTTTTTATTTTTTACTATCTTTTCTACTTAGTTAAATGATTTTAAGGCATAACGAACATTTCTTAATACATGTATAAACTTTTTGTTTTTTTAATAATACTCATTACGTTAGATTATTTAATAATAACTGTAATTTCATTAGTATAAAAATGACATTTTCCCATTTATTTTAAAAATAAAATATATAAGCTCAACACCTTTATAATATACTACGGCATATACTGCTGGTTGGCAAATTCTCACTGTAAACTAGCCTAATAAACAGAAACATAAGAGTTAACATGACAATTCTTTTATTACATTTTTAACATTTGTTAGATATTATTATAAATTTTTTCTTTTTCACTTTTTTTTCAGCGATATATTAACTGAATCAATTATCTAATACCGTTACTAGCATAATTTTAAATTAGACTAATAAATAAGTGAATATTATGATTTTTCTTAACAGGTATCTAATTTTTTTTTTTTGTTTGAAAAAAAAATGGGCATGGAATAAAAAACATTATCCTTTAAACGTTTTGAAAGTTTTCTCTTTATCCTAGGTAATAATAAAAATGAACTTTTAATTTATACAGATTCAATTTTTATGCGTGCTTTGTATTTAATTGGGATTAAGTTCTTACAATTATTAAAGATATATATTAAAATTAAATGTAATTCTTAATTCTTTTAACCAAAAAGATCATTATATCGAAAACAATTTTTAATAATTATTTGTGGTAAATATATAATTAATATACATAAGCAATCATTGTTCTTATATTGCCGGAAAATGGCAGCTTAGTGCTGCACGTCATCGAGGCCTAATTCACCACCAATAAGTTTAATCATTTTCGATATTTCGAAATTTTTTTTAATAAATAAGTTAATTTATTATATTACACACCTTAGTTTATCTAGTTTATCGGGATTCTGGCCAATTTACTATTTGCTTATGCTACCAAGTTATTACTCATTTCTATTTTTCAAAACTATAGACTTTTGCCTAATCTTTTCCGATAAAAGTAGAGATGACCTTGTAAAGCTTGGATCTTCACAGCAAACTTTATCATTTTTTTTTACCCATTGTGCTTTCATAATTTTATATTCGATTCACCAATATTCAAGATTACATCATCAATAGTTTTCATAACCTATACTCTAAATCATTTAATAGCAAAGAAACATTTTAATTATTCTTTTTTGTTAATGTATAGAATGCTTTTTTCTCCCATAATTGTACAAATTCTTCTGAGTTTTAATGGTTCTATCATGTTTTTTTTTATTTTTTGTTTACTTTAAAAGAATTATATTAATTTCCGGAATTATTTCATTGCATGATCAGTTTAATAACCTATTTCGATTAAACCAATCCAGCCACTGGTAAGTTCGTGAGAGGATAAAGAAATAACTTTATGTTTTATTTTGACAACTCTTAAAGTTTATACTGTGAAAGGTAGATTTTAAGTCATATGTAATGATCTAAATTTTTAGTAATGATAGATGTTACTAAATAAAATTTTTTTATAATGATCCTTTCATTTTTGTTTTGTGCAAAATTTCTTACTAAATTCACACACGCACATTTATTCTCCTTCCATATTTAATTATTTTTTACCCATCCTACGTAATTGTAAGCACTTAATACTCGGGTGAAATATATATATTTGAATTATGTTTGTGAAATTTGGCCTATAGCACAAATTGTTAGGATATATATTATATAGGTAATAATTATAGAAATAGTGTAACATTCAACTAGTAGTAGCAAAACAAATTACGACATTTAATAAACAAAGAGTGAAGATATGAGCACTAGCCTCAAAACCTCCAAGTTATATTCAAAATAAACATTTAAATATATCAATATTATTTTTTCCTCTTATATGGCAAATTTATAAGAAACCATTAAAATTAAACAAATACTAAAGTAGTTCTTCTATAGAAAATTTTGAACCATAGATATAACCATTATTTATTACATTAATAATTTAACTTAGTATATATATAACAATTATAATTTGTAGCTGCTTGAAAAAATTCTAAGGAGATATTCATATAGATAATATAATATTTTATTAATTTATATTATCTATTTAAACAATATATTTCTCCATGGCCTTTAGCAGTGAATGCAGGTTAAATCTAAAGTTTGAGGAAATGACCAAAATTTTTTAAATTTCTAAATGTTCTAGTTAGTTTGTCTATCGTCTATAATAAGAGCTTAGAACACCTCATTATTATATAACAAACAATGAATTATTCATTTGGTGCAGAATATCAAAGATTAGGATTACATGCACGCATTCAATTTTTCCTGGGGCATAAGATTTCAGACAATGCACTTTCAAATAATAGGAGTTACGATATATTATTGAGTTACTCTGTAATCTTATTTCCGATGATTATTCTTCCGGGTAAAAAAGTGGAGTAGAGAGGGAAGTGAACGGCAGCCGCGCGTGCAACCTCGCGCTTTTCAACACCGGCTGGGGTGAAGAGGACCCTTTTACTTTCCTCGCTGTTTTGAGGTTTTTTATACATCATTTATATATAGGCTACTTATTAAGGTGGTTTTCTCTTTTCTACCAATTATAATTATATTAACTCTTCTGTTTATTCTCATTATTATATAATTAAATCATATTAGGGTATCATACAATATTCCCTATTATAATACCCTCATGTTTGAAATCTTATAAAATAATTTCAAAAATTAATTTAACAAAAAAGACATCTTATAAAAAGGATTAAAAAATAATTATATAGAAACAGAGTATATTAAGGTAATATAATAATATATACAATTAAAATGCGAGTGAGCTAGGCTTGCGGTGAACAGAAAAAATATATAAATAGTGTGTGTATAAAACATTAAGTCAATAATAATAAAAATGTATATAGGGATTATTATAATTATAGTATTATTAATATATATATAATAATTAATATAGTATTAAATTATAATAATATTATAGTATATATATAATAATATATAATATTAGTATAATTATATATATATAAATAAATATAATATATAGGTATATAAATATATTAATGTATTATTATTATATAAAATTTTATTTTATAGATATTATTAGACAAAATGAGATATGCATGAGATACATTTATTATATATACAATATATATATATTAGTATATAGTATATTTAATATAAAAGAGGAATATATATAGAAGAAAGAAAAAAATAAAATTATTCTACTGTAACACTGTAACTGATGTAATTTATTTTGCCTTGGGATGTAGCATCTACGATGAGACAGGATACTAGGAGAGGGAACTGTATAAAAATATTTATAATATAATCATAACTCCCCTCATTTTTTATAATTAATTAATAATGATTATAATATTATAATAACATGATTTATATTATTATATTAATAAATTATATATTATTTTTTATTAACCATATTATTTAAAGCCTTATATATATCAAATTTTATAGCAGAATCTACAAAGTTATATTTAAGCCTGTGAATATAACTCATTTTGTCTTTATCTATTATCTTAATCCTTTACCATATTGTTCTGTAATATATATCTACCGTATATATATATAGTATTTCTATTTATTCTTTTTAACAGTATTCATATTATTTCTCAAATTTTTAGAACAAACATATAACTGATAACGATAGCACTAGAGCAACTTCATCTATGGTTATAGTATGCTTAAGGATATCACATCCTGCACTTCCTCAAGCCTTTTAATATAATAATATTAATGAACTAAGATTAGATGCTAAAATTTTCATTTTTACACAAACCATTTTAAGGTAAGTTTTTTTTTTATTCGATCATACCAACACACAAATTACATTGGAAAGTCAAAATTTATCAAAAATTATATTTACAAAATTATTAACAAAATATAGTAAACTTTAGTATATCTACTATTCATTTCTCTCTCTCCTCAATTAACTTCGTTCTTTATTATATTATATATTAAGATTATATTATATTATATTGATATACCTCTCTCTTCATCTCCTATCATCTTCATACCTCTCTCTCATCTCATCTCTCTATCTCATAATCATATCTCTTATTACTCTGCCTGTTAGTCTCCGAAATTCATTTCTCTCTATCTCTCGATCTATATTCTCTCTCTCTCTATCTTGGCCAGTTACATTCTTTCTCTTTATTTTAACTCATTAGCTCTCTCTCTAACAATAATAATATAAATAAATATTAGTATGATATTATATATATAATATAGTATAAGGTTATAATATATATTATATATTTATTTAAATTATTTCATAAAAATAATATTACCCTACGTATAATATATATATATAAGATAAATAAGTAACCTTATAATAGAAAAATAATATGGTTATATTATTATATTTTTATAATGTTATAAATTAGAGAGATAAAAAAATTTAGTATTATAATATATTCTAATTACTATAATGGTTTAATTAAAAAAATTAATTGGGATTTTCTTTATTTATTTTGTTTGTTGCGGAGAATTTCTAATTGCAAATTACATGCGGCATTAACTTCCTAATTATGAGCTAGAGTTGCCATTTTGAGAGAGGATCATATATAATGTATCCTTCGAGAAGAAGGAGTTATTAGTGGAAAAATCCGTACGAACAACTCAGACAGATGAAGAACATAAGAAGTAATTTCTTATTTACGTTGTTTCCTTTTGGAAAAAAAAAAGCTTTGAGCATGACAACCAAATATATCATGAAAGTCAATATAATAATTTTTTACGGCCTTTCGGGAGACATGCACAAACTCCGACACATGCCTCTAAATGCAAGTGATCCTCTTCCATGAATAAATTAAAATAGTTTATACCGGGAAGTCGTAAAGATCAATATTGTATTAAGTTCATCCTTGAATGATTTTTTATTATAATATCATATGCATTAGATACTGCTTTAACGTATAGACAGACTACAGCAATCAAATATGAAAAAGGAATTATATATTATTTCCACGTAAATAATAATAATAAGTAATTTTATATTATATTATTGTAATTAATTTTTTGATTGCATTTAAAAAGTATATGCTTATCTCTTATATTTTTAGAAGGAGCGCCGGCCTCTCTGTAGCTTCACCCCTTGTAAACCCAGCGCACCTGATATATAGATATTATATTCTTATATATATTATCAGTATTATTTAATATTCCCCATTTTATATATAGCATTTATATATATATTTATATATATATATAGTATATAGTATATATATATATTTTATATTTTTTTATATATTTATTATAGTATATATATTGACCATTATTACTATTATATTATATTAATATTAATATAGTATATCTTATTTATTATATATATATATCTCATTTCTATATTATATTATTATATTATATATTTAAATAATTTTATATAATTTATCATTATCTATATAATATTATATATTAATTGTTTATATATTAATCAGTCTACAACACATATCATTGCATAATAGAAAATTTAAGTCACTTTATATAATTTAATAGTTTTAACCAATAGTTTGATATATTGTTATATATATATAGATTAATTAAATATATATTAGGTTTATATTATACTAACAAGATACTTTTAACACGAGGGATTTATCTACTAATAGATATAATGATTACAGTATTCCCCTCGCCAGTACAACATTAACTAATGAATTAATAAACAAGTTTCAGAAAAGCACATTTGTATTAATAATAAATTGGTGATAAAAAAATACTCTTGGGTGACCTCTACTGCAAAATTATATTATCCAGCGGCAGTATTATTATATGACTTAATATATCTATATATATTTATTATATATTATTATTATATAATTATTATATTATTAATTATTATATTTATATTACTTAATATATTTAAATATATATTATTTTAACTATATATAATATGTGTTTTATTTATTTATTTATTATTAATTATTATTTAATTATTTATTATATTAATGTAATAATATTTTAGTATAATATTATTTCATATATATATATTTATTAATTTTTATTATTTTCTTATTGTTTTTTTATTATAATTATTTAATTTAATTAATTTATTATATATATGGACATAGATATTATCTCTATTATTATATATTAATATTTAATATTATATATATAGATATATCATATAATTATTGTATATTATTAAATTTATTTTTTTATTATGATTATTATTAATTATTATTTTATTATCTTTGTATATGTATTATTTATTATTTTTAATGTTATTTATTTAATTATTAATTAATTAATTATTAAGTATTTAATATAATTATTTATATTAATATATAATTTAATTATATACTTTGCTAATTTTGATGTACTATATTTATTATTTTAAAATAATTATAATTATTGTAATAATTTATTATTATTTAATATATTTGATTTTTTTATTTAATTAATATTATATAATTAAATATATATATATTATATAATATATATATATGTTTTATATGTATATTATATATATTATTATATTATATAATATGATTATAAATTAGGTAAAATTTAATTTTAAGACGTCAGCAGTAATAATAATCGTACCTAATGTTTTAATTATACACGATTTTTTACTGCGTTTTAAGATCCTATCTATTAAAAGAAGAAATCAAATTTCTAGTACTTAATAGGTTACAAGTTATTATCAAATATTACTATCAAATAGAATTTATGAGGGAATATTGTAGCATATGTTTTTTACGACCAATTCTTGGTCCTTCATATACGCCTTGTAATATAGCTTTTAAATAAATTAATTTAGTAAAAAATACAATTAAAGAATAATGTAATTGCTAATTTGTATGGGTAGGGATATTTTTTACAGGATATTTGTAGATGACCTTTCGTTCATCTTCAAAAGTTATCTGAGCTATAAATTTCCTCCTATAATTTCCATAGGTTATACCTTCTCATCTGTATCAAATATTCTTTCTTGTCCTTTCAAAATAAATTTTTATGACCACGGTACTCATTACCCAATACCCCTTTTCCTTCTCATTAATGTATGTTATAACAAATACCTTGTGTGCTCAATTTTGCAAAACGAGTAAACATTATATTTCGTTGAAACAATGATTCTTCTAATTCGCAGCTAATTACAACACAAATATTACCTGTTATCTTCAAGTAACAACCGCTATAGGTCTTCAGCTTTCAAACATAGAACTACCTACACAACCATGTCCATTATAACATAGACGACATGACACCCATTATTAAACATTGATAACCTTCAAACCTTAAAAGATTACTTGAATCCTTTTGATACAATTCCACAATTATAATACCATACAATAGAGACCGATCTCAAATATTCTCCGGCGATCATACAACAATCATTTTGTAACTCTAATTAAGGTTTTTGTTTACTATTTTTAGTTCCCAAAAAAAATCCGCTGTGCAGAGTTGATTATAACGTAGTTCATAAGACTTTTATCAATGACCGATTCCAGTTAGCTTGTACTTCATATCATTATCTTACTCTTATCTCTCTCTACTTTAACTTTAGCTATATTATTTACCCAGATTTGTTAAATTAGACGAGGTTTATGAAAGAAAAGCTATATAGAAGTCTACAAGGTAAATATTTCTTTGAAAACCGTAAAACAGGTAAGGCCTGAAGTATATGAATTTCTTTGTTTATTCCATTATTTAACCTATTCCCTACGAAATTGGTTTTATATATTTCGGAGAAATGTCAGAATTGAAAGCTATTTTATTTATTTATTTATAAGGTCATGGTATAGCCATAGTTTATTACATTATTAAGTTACCGCAAAATTAGCTATCCCATTGATAAAAATTTTTCCTTGTTTATGCCACTCGCGCGCGCGATTTCTCGGCTATTTGAGACTCTGACCAGAACTTTTTTATACGCTTATAAAATTCCCCGAACTGTAAATTTTGCTTATTTTTTAAATATTTTACATTAATATTTATAATTTTTTTTAAAGAATTTTAATCTTTTATTTATTTAGAATATATTATAATATAATTTGTCCGAATAATTTTGCTCTCATAGTGAGAAATTGTGCTGCAAACAAGGGGGGGTATAAACTTTGGTATACCAGTCTGAATAAATAATGACAAAAGTATTTGAATCGCGGGAAACTATTTAATTTTTACTTAAAAAATGTGAAATAGAGTGTTTGTTCATATAGTTGACTTTAAAAAAATGGCATAGTTTCCTGAGGTTTATTGTGAAAAATGTGTTTCCATCTGGGGGGGAATCTCTATGGTAGCCTATGCATTACGCGTATATTAGGCCCTTCTCATTTTGCTTGTAAGTTTGCCCTAGGCCCTAGGGTAAACTTTGTTGCTTTACCCAAGTTTATCCTATGATGTTTATCCTATGGTTAGATTAAGGATTTAATTGTGTTAGGTTTAAATACTGATTATAGGGTAAACTTTGGTTTACCCTAGGCCCTAAAGTAAGCTTTGTTACTTGTACTATGGTTAACTTTTTGTGTACTATGTTTGATGGGTGAATTGACTGAATTCTGTAAGGCATATTATAGGTATTAATTTATAAACGTTATTATTATAGGATTTCCATAATTAGGAGAACATAAAAATGCAAAAAAGCAACATTGGCCTACCAAAGACTGTCCCATCCTATCCCATCTCTCAGTACATGCAATTTAAGGTGAGATAGAAACTTCAACTTTCAACACCTAATCTTTTTTTTAATAATAGAATTTAAATCAAGTGAAACTACACATAAACTAAGCTCTATGCAATCCAAATCTACCATTATCCAACAAAGTTAACAATGTCATTTTATTTTTTCTCTGTTTACTTCACTCCCAACTCAACACAGTGGTATTTATGCAGTTGATGTCAGCAATCTAAAATTCAGTTATTCAAAATGTAAACTGCAAATTTTTTATAGTAATGAGAACCTAAAATAGAGGGTAATTTTATATTGGTAATTGTTTACAGTAAGTGCCTCTAAATAGATTTTTATAAAAATCACAGCATAGACTCTAAATAAATTGTAATAAAGCATAAAGAAATAAAAATGATTTGTCTTTAGGAAAAAAAGTTAGACTCAAAGTGGAATAATCCCATATGGTTTTCTTATACTCCAACTGACTGAAATTTTGTTTTATCGCACTTTATGAAGTAGGCGACAATACAAAGAGCGAGGAAAGGGAAGACAGTAGCCAATAGATAAATCAGTGTAAAAAGTGATCTTTTAAAAAATTTTAATTTTGAAAATATATATATATATATATATATATATATATATATATATATATATCATATATATATATATATATATATATATATATATATATATATATATATATATATATATATATATATATATATATATATATATATATATATATATATATATATTCTATTAATATATATGTTTATATATTTATAAAGCATATATATATATATAATAACATATATATATTAGGGATGTACCAGACCTCGATATTTCAAAAGTTCCGGTTCCGGCTGGTACTTACCGGAACTTTCCACTTTTTCAAATGTCTTTCCTAAAAAAAATCTGCAATTGATTTATCATTTAGCTACTCGAGTAAAAATCTACCTGTTTTGCTCGAGCGATATCATTTTCTGATTTTTAAACTTTGAAGGCCAGTAGAACTTTATATAGTATATTCCTATTTTGGTAAAACTTAAGTTTCTTTCTGACCTTCGATTTCGATATATCGAAATATATATCGATACCGATATCTATCGACATCGATATATATATATATATATATATATATATATATATATATATATATATATAAGATAACTATATATATATAAAAAACTATCAATATCTATATATATATATATATATATATATATATATATATATATATATATATATATATATATATCAGCCTCTAGAAGAGCCACAATCCATATCTCAAAAACTACAACAGCTACCGGGAAAAGGAATACATTGCTGGAATGCTGGTACAATTTTAGTGCGGAAAATGTAAAAAAAAAAATTATTGTTAATAATTATAGTAATATGAGTAGAAAGCCTATTTAGAGACTTTTTATATGTTACTCGTTAAAATAAATAGACTTTCTAGTAAATTTTGTTGTTTTTTTTTAACTAAAGAATACCCCAAGGGTAGACCGCACCGATGGCAGGAGTCGGGGTCTCTCGGCCTTCCGGGGAACTACGGGGTTGGACTATTTCCCCCCCTCCGGGGAGGGTCTCCGGAACCCCCGCTCTTTGGTATTTGGGTGTCGCGGGGGTTCCTCCGCCCCTCCCCTACGGGGTATGGAAAACGTCCCCCCCTGTGTTCCCCGTCGGCTCGAGCCCCCTAAATTGCCGTGTAATACCTTTACAAATAATAAATATATATGTCCAACGTAGAATTCCCCCCCAAAAAAAGCAATTTTTGTTTTTTTATTTTTATTTTGTTTACATTTGCCTAACCAAAATTTTACAAGGATTCCAAAAATGTATTCCTTTTCCCTGTAGCTATTGTAGTTTTTGAGATATGGATTGTGGCTCTTCTAGAGGCTGGCCATATATATATATACATTAAACCAATTAAATTAATCCAATCTATAACTGTTGGTTCACTGACATCTAAATAGGTTACTACCCTTGAAACTGTTTCGTTATGTAAAAAGAAATACATAATTAAAAGGGCATCAGTGTAATAAACTCTAATATTTGAAAAATATTTGGGAGAAACAGTATACTTCGAGCCACAATGTTTACTAGTACAATAAAAATTAAACTTTTCTCCTACTTTGGTAATTTCACATTCTTTGTGACACTTTCTACAAACCTTTTTATCTAGTATCAAACTAATTAGCATTGCTAACACGATATAATCATTCTCACAAATTTAGAATAAATCCTTCAAATTCATAATTTTCAGAAAAATTGGAAAAAAAAAAACGCAACCTCACTAAACACAGTAAAAACAATTTATGACCTTCAAATTTATATATACAGTAGATATTTGAAAGGTTCCAATAATACTCATGAATAAAGTCCATCTTTATATATATATATATATATATATATATATATATATATATATATATATATATATATATATATATATATATATATATATATATATATATATATATATATATATATATATATATATATAATATATATATATATATATATATATATTTCTATGAATAAATTTAGATTCTCGGTATCTTGGGTATAATCGATACACATATATCGAAAATCGATTTTAAAACTTAAATATCGATAGGTCAGAAAGAAACTTAAGTATACCCCCTATTTTACTTAATAAGTTTACTGATCCGCTTATCCAAATTTTGTGTTACAGAACTAAGAGCTCAATATGGATATGACAAGATGCTAGATACTTCTAGAGAGACTCCACTTGTTAATCAGACAAGTTTCCACTAAGGTGTAGCGGGAGTCGATAAGTTCCGGTTCCGGCCGGAACTTTTTCAAGGTTCCAGAAAGTTCCGGTTCCGGCTGGAACCAAAAATTCTGGTTCCGGTACATCCCCTAAAAAAAATCCAGCTGCATGTGCATTTTTTGTTTTCTATTCAGCTTTAGCTGTTATTTTCAATAATTTGAGATATTTTTAATGCATTTTGTAAAAATTATTAATATATAATAATAAAAACTATAGCTACTATATTTTATTAGTAGTGAGCTAAGTTGCATATTATTCAAAGATTTGCACTGATATATATATATATATATATATATATATATATATATATATATATATATATATATATATATATATATATATATAAATTCTATATATATATATATATATATATATATATATATATAGTTAGGCGGGGTAAAAAAAGTTTCTGAGGTTGGTGGGGTAAAAAAAACAAAACCCCTCCCCCCTTTCCTGAAAATATTTTTTTGAATTTTATGGGCTCTTCTGGTAGCCCTCTTTATTATCTAAAAAATGCCGAAAGAAAATGGGCTGCTCTAAATTGACAGTAATCAGCGATAACAAATGTCGAACCCCAGTTAAAAAATGGCTGCAAAACTTTTTTTTACAGTTTTTACAACTTTTGCTACCATTTCAAATGTATTACATTTTTTAAATTTTTTTTTTTGGTAGTTACTACATATTGATGGAGGAACTTGGGCAAACTAATAATTTTTTTTGAAAATTATTGGATGTCCACTAAAAAAAAAATTTTTTTTTACCCCATCAAATTTTCCAAAATGGGGTAAAAAAAAGTTTTTTTTAACCCGGATGTGTTATTATTAACATGGAAAGTAGCTCTGGAAAGTAGCTGAGTGATGACGTTATAGCATAGAAGGCTCAGGAAAGTTCATGAAAGTTGGGAAGTAGCTTGGAAAGTAGCCGAGTGATGACGAGGCTAGAACAAAGGGGGTAGGGTCTGAAAAAAGTACATAGAAGAGCTAGAACAAAGGGGGGTAGGGGTGAAAAATGCTCAGGAAAGTACATGAGCACTCAGGAAAACAGCTAGAAGCATTGAAAGTAGTTTGAAAAGTAGCTGGAAATATGGAAAGTAGCTTTGGAAAGTAACTGGAAATATGGAAAGTAGCTCTGGAAAGTAGCTGAGTGATGATGTCATAGCATAGAATGTTCATGAAAGTACATAAAAGTTGGAAAGTGGCTTGGAAAGTAGCTGAATGATGATGAGGTGGCTAGAACAAAGGGGGTAGGGAGAAAAACACATGAAAGTACATAGAAGAGCTAGAACAAAGGGGGGTAGGGGTGAAAAATGCTCAGGAAAGTACATGAGCACTCAGGAAAACAGCTAGAAGCATTGAAAGTAGTTTGGAAAGTAGCTGGAAATATGGAAAGTAGCTGAGTGATGATGTCAGAGCATAGAATGCTCATGAAAGTACATAAAAGTTGGAAAGTAGCTGAATGATGACGAGGCTAGAACAAAGGGGGTAGGGAGAAAAATGCTCATGAAAGTACATAGAAGAACTAGAACAAAGGGGGTATGGGTGAAAAACACTCAGGAAAGTACATGAGCACTCAGGAAAATGGCTAGAAGCATTGAAAGTAGCTTAGAAAGTAATTTTTTTTACCCCATGTTTTGTTTTTACCCCATTTTACAACTTGAAATGGGGTAAAAAAAATCTTTTTGGATTTTTAAGAAAAAAAAAATAAAAATTTTAATACCTATTCCATACCTTCACTAATACCAACCTCAATAACATGTATACCATAGCATTTCTATATGTCAAGTGTATGAGGAGAAAAACAAAAGTTAGATTTTTTTTTTTTTTTCTCTCTATATATATATATATATATATATATATATATATATATATATATATATATATATAAATAAATTTCCTTCTTTTTAACTATATATATATATATATATATATATATATATATATATATATATATATATATATATATATATATATATATATATATATATTGGTACTTAAAAAGAAACGAGTCTCTTGTAGGTCTATGTTTAGTTGTGGAGTAGATACGCAGGAAGTCTAATCTTGAGATTGAAGGAACTGGAGATGTGAACATTAAACTTGCATCACTAACATTAGTAATAACAATTTGATTTCACTCATGATGTTGATAGATGTAGATGCTGGAGGGGCAGGATTTTCTAAATTTGTTAATTTGTTAATCTCTCCTTCAACCTCATTGACTTCTTGCCATTCCAAACTTTTTTATCTTCCACTTCCAATAGCTTCTGAGTTATTACTTTTCAATATTTATTGGTGATTACTAATATTAACTTTTATATATACAGTTTACTAGTTTTTCAGGTTAGTGATTTAATTAACTCAATTAATTAATAATCTATTAAGCAAAATAATGAAAATTGGTTTCTTATAATCTGAAAATGAAAATGTAGAATAATTTAATTATAGCACCTCAATTATTTAATACCAGTATTTTTAATTATGGAATTATCTTCATTAGAAGTTAAGGGAAAAATATGATCCATAATAAAAAATTAATTTAGTGCTTTCAGTCAATTGACCTAGATGATACAAAAATTTTACTGATTAATTTTAGACTAAATTTAGTAGTAGTGACTAAATGAAATCCAGTCAGTTACATACTCGGTCCACAGTTTAACTTGAAGGCTGTGACGGAATTCAAGCTTTGTTTTAAGTACTGCTGTTGCCTGTTAGCCAGCCTGTGACAATCAGTCCTATCATGCTTAGGTTATGAAACCAATCTTCTAGTTTCTAGGTTACAGCTACTGAGTCTGAACTTTTAGGGAGCTAACTTGCTAACTTCCCAGAGAATCTGATTATGGTGATGATGACAAGAGAACTTATAATGTTCTGTACAGTTTTTAGATGCCATTATACTCCTGATACTATTACAGTGCTTTAAAATCTTACCAATACAATACAATATTCAAACTGTGTTCTATTAGTTTTTGTGTTATTATAATAATTTAATTCAATTTACAGCTTTCTAAATGATCAAAACAGAATTTTTCATATAAAATTAGGCATGTTGCCTATAAATTTTTTTTGCAAAATAAGATTATAAATTCAATAAGACTAGCAGATGTAAATTCTTTAGTATGGGAACTGGCAAAAATCCTTCATTCTTTCTGGCTTATCATCTTTGATACAGGTAATATATATATATATATATATATATATATATATATATATATATATATATATATATATATATATATATATATATATATATATATATATATATATATATATATATATATATATATATATATATATATATATATATATTCTCTTAATAGATTTTTATTTCTTATAGAAAGCATTTTAAAAACTTGGTAGAAAGAGATGATGGTATGATTTAATTAGTGGTAACCAGTGCATATATTGATAGGTTAGGTTGCTAACATTGTCCATTAAATATATATATATATATATATATATATATATATATATATATATATATATATATATATATATATATATATATATATATATATATATATATATATATAAAGGAACCCAATGTGGCCGCATCTTTGTGAGCCATGGTGAGTCCTGTACATTGACTCAAAAAATTTTATATATATATATATATATATATATATATATATATATATATATATATATATATATATATATATATATATATATATATATATATATATATATATATATATAGAAAATATATATATATATATATATAAAGGGAATTAGTAGGGGACCACACTTGGGCCACCCTTGTTAAACTCTTTGTATCTTTCAAATAGCTTTGTAGTTGTTTTCTTACAGTGTTATAGCAGTGAACAGAGTGATTTTCTTGACTCTGTCACACCTTTCCATTAAGATATCTTTGGGTATGAATTTTTACACACTATGAATTTGTGGTTCAATTCTCTACCCATACTGAAAATCAATTCAAAATTTTGCATGTACATAACTGGAAAAGTCCCCATCACTCTTCTTGTATTTATTTCCCCTTCTGATTTCATCTCTTACATCTATTTCATTTATTACATTCATCATCATCGAACAAAACTCCTATTTTCAGCACTAAACTGTTTGTTGAATGGTGTCAATTGTTAATTACAATAACAAGTTTGTAGGATACCTAATGCTCCAAAGAACATTTGCAAAGCCCTTTCTACTTGAAATGAGTAATGATATTTCTTAAAGAACTCTTCTCTACATTGTTGTTTTGTAAGAATACATATAAAATATTACTTTTCTTGAATACTTGGCCTTAAATATTCTAAAATAAAAAAGAATAATCCCTATTGCCTATTTGGTATGCTATACAGTTTATACATCATATAAACATAGTTTAAAGAAATTGCAGGATTTGTTATTTGTTTTATTTTCATAATGTAATTATACTTATTTAGTATTTGTGTTTCACATTAACTATATATTGTCTTTGCCTATCCACTTGGCATTTCCTTCCAGTTGTAAGCCTGTCCCTAAAAAGGGGACCCATTTCCCCCCTCTCTTTATAGTAATCTCTCTCTCTCTCTCTCTCTCTCTCTCTCTCTCTCTCTCTCTCTCTCTCTCTCTCTCTCTCTCTCTCTCTCTCTCTCTCTCTCTCTCTCTCTCTCTCTCTCTCTCTCTCTCTCTCTCATATATATATATATATATATATATATATATATATATATATATATATATATATATATATATATATATATATATATATATATATATATATATATATATATATATATATATATATATATATATATATATATATATATATATATATATATATATTATTCCAGCATCGTCGAATTTAATTAAGAATGTTCCAATGGTAACATTTCTCTGTCTCGTATCGTTATCAAATCAGGAAATCCTGTGCAACTTTCTTGCAAAAAAATGATGACATTCGGTACTCTTCAGAATTATCATGTTTTAGGAAGAAACGAAGAAAGGAAGAGGTTCTCAAGAACTCTTTTTATTAGATTAACTTTTGATAGATAATAAATGAATAAAATTTAAATAGATTTATTGTTTTTAATATATTTCATTTCAAATTTTAACAAATAAAAAATGATTTTTGATGTTGCCTCTATATAAGTATTTAACTGTTACATTATAATATATATACAGGCCCGGACTGGCTCCTTTGGGGGCCCTCGGCTAAAGATTGAAAAGGGGCCCCTTACCGGGGAATTTAGAGGGAATAGATTATTGGAATATATAATGTTTGAAAATTATTCTTACATGCTTAAAAAGCACATTTACCTATTTTGTCACTTGGGGAAATAGTTGAGGAAAAAAGTAAGCTATTTTTGATGTAGTTTACTTTCACAATAAATATTTATATAATTTTTATATACCGTACCTAAACTAGTTCCCTGCTAGAAAAAATAAGTATACTAATTAATTACGAGTGGTTTATTACTTAAAAATGAGATTGAGTAATATTTTTAGTTTTAGGCAACCAAATCACACTGTTGAAGCCATAATAGTCTTAAAGGGACACAAGTTAAATCGGTAATAAAAAAACCAAGCATATTGAAAAGAAAAACAATGTCCTCTTTAATTGTGATTTAATTGTTACAAATTGTAGAATATATTTTATAACAAAAAGAAAAATTTCTCTACAATACCTTGGTACAGAGTACAGACACAGCAAACTAAGAAAGGTTATGTGATAGTGAAAGATTGTTTACTAACCTAACAGTTTTTTGGCCAGTTCTTCACTGGTCCTGGCTACTTCATCTATAATAACATCTTTATCCAAGTTATAAAACAAGTCTCTTTCTACATTCATGAAAAGAAGATTAGACATAAGGTCATGGCTTAAAGTAGATCTAAGTCGATTCTTAACTATTTTAAGTTTAGAAAATACCCTTTCACAGGTGACTTGTGTACAAGGTATGGGTAGTACAAACTTGTAAGCTACATATAGGTTGGTAAACAATCCAGATTGTGAGAGTTCAAAAACAACAAAAAAGGCGCATGATAAACACCGAAAACATTGTTTATTGTCTGAGCAGTACCATAATGATTTTCGTCTTCTTCAAATTCAGATTCTACATCACCATTTAGATTGTCTTATTTTCTTTTAATGTAAATTTTTTCAGCCATTGTAAAACATTCATACTAATCTGCAAACTGTTTCAGCTCTATCAATAACTGACTTCTTTCAACTTTACAAAGTTTAGAAATATTACAAAGAACTTCCGTAGGAAAACTATCAAGCATTACGATTTTATTAAATTTCTTTGGGTCTAACCAGGAACAATCTTCTAAAATTTCTTTGTTTGGACTAAATATTTCTTCGATACTTGTCCTGGCACAATTTAAAACATTGAAAAAGACCAATTTATAGTTTTGAGCAGTTGAGATTCCAGGAGTTTCATCTATTGATTTTTCACCAGGCATTACCTTTTTCTTTGAAGTTCTTTTTTCCGTGAAATCTAATTCTACTTCTACATCAATACTGTTATCTTCTAATTTGCTATTAACTGTACTTGCATAATATTTTGTTTTTGAATACAGAGCCTGAAAGTGTTTATCACTCCTTTTATCTCCTACTTGTTGAAGCAGCTTCTCTACCAAGTTCCAGGCTGTAGAATAGTCAATGATTTTACTTTGTAAATATTTTGAAATGAGAGATATAACAAGAAATAATCTAATAAAACAATAGACATAAATAGGTTTTCAAATTTGGACCATTGACTGATTAAATTTCTTGCCATAAATTTAGATTTGATATTTCTTTTCAAACAGTAATAAAATTGAAGTTTCTCTGCGTTTAAACTTTTCTCAATTCTTAAAAATCCCTCATCGATAATAATTGAAGAAAGAGCTTTATGCTTGCTCCACCAACTTGTGGCTCCTATTTTTTGCAACCTGTGCAACTTTCATGTACAATCTGCAAACTTTTTTGTTTCAGCTCTATCATTAACTGACTATAAGACGAGCTTAGAAAACCAGCTGATTCTTCCACCAATCCAACTAAGTTTTCTGCTTGGAGCAACGTTACTGTTGAATCAGCTACTACCAAGTTCAGCATGTGTCCCATACAGTTAGTGTAAATAAGATCTTCATTTTCCTTTTTGAACTGACCTTGTAGACCGTTAAAACAACCTTTCATATTGTTAGCTCTTTCAAATGATCTAGCAATAATATTTGATGGTGCAATGCCACACTTGGCTAATTCTGATTTTATAAGCTCGTACAAAGCTAATCCAGATGAATCATCGACAACTGTTATTTTTAAAAGTCTTTCTTATATCTTTCCTTGAAAGACATAGCTGACGCAAATCGCCAACTGGTCCATAACAGCTACATCTTGAGTACTATCTACCATCACGCTGAATATTATGCTATGATAATGAATCGGGTTGATACTTTTGTGAATGTTGAAATGGATGTTAGGATTGTTGGAGGGAAAACCGAAAATCTGCATGACATGGACAGTGATGAGCTGATAGTGAATGTGTTTGGATTTGATGATGCAAGAAATATATTTTGGAAAGAGGATGATGGGTGGAGTGAAAAAGCTGAAGAATGGTAAATCAGCAGGCATAGATGGAATTACTGGTGAAATGTTCAAGAATGGAAGCGAGATTGTGATTGACTGGATTTGGACATTATGTAACAAAGGCTTTGTGAAGGGTATATTTCCGAACGATTGGAGGAGAGCAGTAATGGTACCCTTGTATAAGGGTATGAGAGATAAGGGGTAACTATAGGAGAATTAGTTATTGAGCGTTGTAGGGAAGACATATGCTGGTAATTTGGTTGAAAGAGTGCGTCGAGGGATCGGTGGTGAAGAACAAGGTTCATTTAGAAATGATAGAGAGTATGTAGATCAAGTTTTCACATTGAAACAAACTTGGGAAAGAAGAAAAATAGATTGTGTTTAGGTTTTCTGAACTTGGAACAGGATTAATAGGGAAGCTTTGTGACAGGTGTTAGTGATATATGGTGATGAAGGTAGGCTTCTGAATGGAATCAAAAGTAAGTTTGTCTATAGTGAGCTAGTGTAAGAATAAATGGAAGTGAAGTGAGGAAGGGATGTGTTATGTCTCCATGGCTATTTAACTTTTATATGGATTGGGTAATGAAAGAATTAGAGGTAGGGGGAGGCTGTTAGACTGATGAAAAAGTGTGTACGGTGCCCAATTGTACGCTGATGATGTGTGGCGAATCTGAAGAAAGCTTGAAAAGATGTGCAAAAGCATTGGTTTGAAAGTATACAAGCGTATATAAGAGTAAGGTGATGTTAGTGGGTGAGGAGAGTTCGCGTTGTGAAATCATGTTGGGTGGTGAGCAATTGGAAAACGTATATATCCGAGTTTAAAAATTTAGATTATATGCTGGATGAAAGGGAACGGGTGATGCAGAATGTAGTAGGAAAGTTATGAATGGTAGAAAGATGGCTGATGAAATTAAATCTTTGGTGAATGTAAATGGAATAATTCGAGTGTGCTAGAGCTCTGCTTGAAGGTTTGTTACCGATGTTAATGCATAGTAGTGAGACTATGGTGTGGAATAAGAGGTATAAATCTAAGGTGCATTCTGTTCACATGGATAAATTAAGGTTCGTGTTAGGTTTGAGAAAAATTGATAAAATGATGAATGAACCTGTTTGGGAGTTTTCTGGTGTGAAGAAAGGTGTAAATGAGAGATTAAACGAGGGTTTTAAGATTGCTTGGTCATATGGAAAGGATGGATAATAGTCGATTGATTAAGCGAATGTATAGTGGTAAGTGTGCTGGGAATAGACTGGCAGAGAGACGAAAAGTCGGGTTGAGTAAGTAAAGGAATACGAGTTTGGGAGGCGAGAAGAAAGGTGCATAATAGGAATAGGAATATATATATATATATATATATATATGGGCGTAGGCAATACTAGATATAAATATATTGACGTATATATATATATATATATATATATAGAGATAGAAAGATACATAATATGAATATAGGTATATATATATATATATATGGGCGTAGGCAGGGGGGGCACTTGCCACCCCCTAAATCTTGGCGAAATAAAAAACTGATGATCCTTATATGTTTGCCAGACGACGTTTTTAAGGATTTATTAGTAGAAAAACTGAAGGAGTAATTACTAGTTACTAACGTATTATAAACTTACATTTTTTATAGTTTTAATGTGTTTTCGTTTTCATATTGGCTTGAAGTCAATTAACTAGCTGTGTGCTTTTATTGACATTATTCTACGCTGTCGCTCTCAGTATGTCTATAGCATTTGGCGGCTGATAAAGATAATATATATATATATATATATATATATATATATATATATATATATATATATATATATATATATATATATATATATATATATATATATATATATATATATATATATATATGCTATATATATATATATAATAATATATATATATATATATATATATATAATCACAACCTTAAAATTAAATTAAAATGGAATTAAAATGGGATTTAAATTAAATCATAACACTGCATACATATATGTATATGTATATGTATAATAATAATAACAACAACTATATATATATATATATATATATATAACTATATATATATATATATATATATATATATATATATATAACAATAATATATATATATATATATAATAATATATATATATATATATATATATATATATATAATAACCTTAATATATAATAATAATAATAATATATATATATAATAATAATAATATATATATACTGTATATGAAGAATACTGAAACAAAAATCGATTAAGCTAATAATATATGCGATCAATAGCATTTTAGATAATGTTATTTCAAATGTCACAATATCATATAGGCCTACTGGTATTTTTCAATCTCTTTTTTTTATTATTATTTAATAATAAATTGAATTTCATTAAAAAAGTAAATAATTAATTATTTTATAGCATTTTGTTATTCGAATGTTCCCTAAACTATTCACCCTAAGTTTTTAAAATTTCCCCTAAATAGAGGGTAATTACGGAAATTTTTGATTACTATGTTACAACTTCATTCATAAATCGTGATTGTTTTCTTCCTGAAAAAGGAAAGGGTTTTTTTTCCATTTGCTTTAACTTAATAATGTAATAAACTATGGTATAGCCTTAAACATTGGCATTTTGTGCTTATCACTAGTCCGCTGGTCTAAATGAACGGATTTTTCAGTATCTTGGCTACTCTTGTCTGTTTTATGAAAATCGAGCCCCAATTGACTCATAATCAGGTGCATATCCATTAGCAGAGACTCTCATTACCTTGTCTAATTGATAGCATCTTTCTGAAATACCCCAAGAATGTCACATCATCAGTTATTTACAGGAAGTTATTCATAGAAAAGGTTCATGGTAATGAACTTTAAGTAACTATTGCATTAAAACTATAAACTTATAATTTATAAAAATGTTTACCCATTAGCGTATAATTTAAGTTTGTCTTTTCAATAAAAATATGAAAAATAACGCTAGGAAAAACGTATTTTTTAGCATTATTTCCTTCACCGCACCACACCACACCACAGATAATTTTATGTGGTGCACCCAAAATGAGCACACCACATACCCCACCTGGTGAGTCTGCCAATCCTAGTTGGGATGAAGAATAAGGGTTGAAATGTTTCAACCTATCAATACATGGATATTTATTATGGTAACAGTTTTGCTGAGGTGAGCAAAGTTTAAGCAACTATTGTATTAAAACCATAAACTTTTAATTTATAGAAATGGTATCAATAAATTCTTTGAAGTATATTTTAAATTTATATAGGTATTCAATAAAAATATGAAAAAAAACCCCGCTAGGAAAAAGGAAAAACGTAACTTTTTGGCTTTATTTCTTTTGTTTAGGGATGAAGAATGACGGTCAAAATATATTTCAACCTAATCAATATTTATTAAATATTATTATTCTTGCTTTTATTATTAGTTGTTATCAATTATTTTATTTTATTAAAAAAATATATAGATATAAGTAAAAAATTAAAAATATTTAAATTAAAAAAAAAAGAAGTAAATATCTAGATATGAATCAGTGTATATTTTCTAATAGAAATTTTTTTTCGTACAGTTTCAAAATATATATATAATATATTAATAAATATATATATATATATATTATTATATAATATATTATCTTCTATACTATATTAAATAATATTAAATATATATATATTATATATTATTATATAATAAACTATATATTATATATATTTATATATTAATGAATATTATAGATGTAAAATAGCCAGTCCAGGAATAACCTACCAATGACAAGAAGAAAATAAATATTAGTAAAAAAATAAAAACATATATAAAGTCCTATAGTTTTTTTCTTTGCGTGATACATGACTCCTGGAAACTCTTCAAATGCAATGGCAATGTGCAAAGACAAGCATAACAAACAAGCTACATCTGGAAAGCATAACCCAGGTTGAGAAGCTCGCTACAATCCAAACTATGGCACTAAAAAAGAAACAGTAAACACAATCATTATTATATTTCTTCCCTCCTTCTCTCTTTCCCTCCACATACTCTTTTATTCCTTCATCACGCGAACTTTCATAACACATCTGCAAGCGGTGCTTCGCATCAACTCCATTCGACTCTTTGATATTCTCTTCTCTTCAAACATTATCCATTTTATCCAAGCCATATCCTGTCTTATAAATTTATTCTGAACTTGTGTAGCAGAATAGATCTCATTCTTTAAAGTCTTACTATCCTAAACACCACTACTCAGTCCAAGTTTTTTATCACATCCATCACAACTGATACCACAAACTCTTCACATTATATTATTCGCATTTGACATCTATTAAACCCATTCGCGCTCTCTTTCAATCGTTGACTCTCGCAACCTTTTCACACATTTGGATTTCCAAGAAATTGGACATCTGTTTCCATTCCCATCCATTAAAGCAGAATGTGGTGCCCAACCTTTATCTATGAGGTATTTTTCTCTACTTTTCTTCTTTTTCCATCCATTATATCAACCATCTTATATATTAACTCCATCCTCAATCTTTTCCTTATGCTTCTATCCAATCATACTCTCTAAATCACTTCTTTCTTTCCTTTTATAATTTTCATTTCATACTTCTCTATTTCCTTGATCTTTATCTTCCCCATGTATTAATAAACAGACTTGTTCCTTATT